>JAAAKQ030141243.1:0-13225 GCA_010016005.3 Zanna intricata
AAGCTTGTACAACGATGGACCAAGTGCGTTGAAAAGCAAGGGGACTATGTTGAAAAATGATGAACTTGTAAGTTTCCCATTTGCTTACAATAAAATTTTATAACTATATTGCGGATAATAATTGACTTACCCTCGTATATGCGTGACCAAATTACATCAATACGATCGTTTAACAGTCAGTCAAATTGGCTTTCTAGGTTTAGACTTTTAAGTAAAATTTTTATCAACGATTTTTGAGCGTTTACCTACCTTCCCGATTTATTTTGATAATGTCTAACGTACCTTTTATTTATAATTAAAACACCAGCTAAGCGAAAATAATTAGTTTTATATATTTTCCAAGTCAAATCGAATAATACTGAAATTAAATAATTTACATTTTTATACAATACTACTTTAAATACAATTTTATCAATAAATAATTACAACTCGTTTTCAATTTATTATTTAACAAACGAAACGGGCATTACACGAGTAGAAACGACAATTAGTCATAAATGCTATATCATAATCTCAGATTTGAAGTAACGTAAACCTTTTTTAACAATTAAGAGGGGAGTTCTCCTGAGGCAGTCGCCTTATAATTTAGACATTACGTACGAAAAATCTATAGCTAGCTACTCTACTCTTTTAATTTATGTAGAAAATTACTGTACATACACGTCGCACACACAACGAAAGAACGTGGCGTACGAGCACATATGGACGAGAAACAGGGATATCGGTAAAGTTTGAATAGACACACGCAAACAACTAGTCACGAAAAAAACAGAGTAGAAAAGACTAAGTGTAATGTTTCCATGCATTACAACTTCTCTTACATCAGCATTATTAACAGAACTACATGACAAAATGAATAACCTTAAATTGAGACAAGATGAATAGAATGCAGAAAGGCACACAGCTTGGCCGATCCTTCATGAACCCTCCCAGATCATAAGGAAGGGGAACAGCAATTACTGCAAGAGAAAAGACCGCTCCCGTTTGATTCTCGGAAAGGCTTTTATCTTTAACGATTTTAAAATTGGAAAAAAAAATACAATTTTTCAAAAATTATTATTTTTTTTTACTTTCACTTAAGAATTTTGTTATTAATTATTTGTTTCTTATTTACTATCCCGCAAATAAATAAACAGAATTTTCAATACGATGCAAAAGAATTTATTTTTAATTTATAAACGGAAAAAGTCTTCCAATAAAAAAAAGAAAAAAAATAATCAAAAAGGTAATTAAGAACACACGAGCACGTATATTTTATTAAATTCCTGGAATAGTTAATAGTTCACATATAGGTTTCAACATATACAACTATACCACTGCCAAGTTTGAATTTAAGAAATCTGAAAAAAGTTATCTAACATTTCTTTTTTGGGGTGGGGGTAATCTCTGACGAATTTTTATAGTAAAATTATTATTATATGTTTATATAAACCAAAAAACTTCTTAAAATTTTTTTTTTAAAAATCGGTATTTTTTACTTTCTCTGCTCCCCACCCTCAAAATCATCTTCCAAGATTTTTTTTTGATTTTTCTACGCTTACTGTGTTAAATGGAAGAAACTAAAAAATAATCCACTAAAAAATGGATAACTAATAAAAAGTTACAAAACATTTATTTTTTGTGGGGGGGGGGTGAATTCTGATGAAAATTTTATTATAATATTATTACTAAAGGTCTATTAAGTTATTTAAACTTTTAACACTGTTAAAATATTAAAACCGAAAAAGTCCTGAAAAAATTAAATAAATCGATATTTTTAAATTCGATCAAATCCACTCACCCCTAATATTTCCCCAAAATATTTTATGGGATCATTTACATTACTACTAAATTGAGGAAGACATTAAAAAAAAATTTGGTTAAAAAGTAAATTTGGTTAATAAATAAAAAGATCCCTTTCTACGATTTCTGATGAAGGGGAAATTTTGGAGCAAAGTTTTTAAGATTGTAAGATAAGCATGTACGACTGTACTGAACTAATATAAAATGGGGTTGTTTGCAAAATTTTGAGAAACTGACCCCAAAAAAAAATCTACCCCACCCCCTAGAAATATTGGCCCTAAAATTTTTACGAAAAGATTGCCCCATATACTAAAGTCTGTACAAAATATCGTCAAAATTGATTTAAATAGTTAAAAATTATAAGTATCAAACACGCCAACGCATATGCAAACGTTATGTACGTATGTATGAACATTAACCCGGTTTTTCTTTTTGTTTTTTAGGGTCCCCGGGTCATGAAACATCGAAAAAGTGAAAAAGCCCATACCCCATTTTTTGGCTGATTACCATACTTTCCTTTTTGCACCGAAGCTCTAGAACTACGACGCCAGGAAAGTAATAATACATGTAATTACAACTGAACAAACATATACAAATAATACAAAACACAATAAAAAAAACATATCCTTAACTTTGCAAATACATCGACTTGCATAACAAACAAAATAAGTCATGACAAGACAAAAAAAATCAAATAAAGATTTAAAAAAGAGTAATTGCTTGCTGAATTAAGAAAAAAAAAATTCCAAGGAGCGTATTAAAAACACAAAGAACGTTACTTACGGTAGAATTTAATTTAAATTTAAGTAAAACAAAATAACCTAATAATTATTTACAAAAAAACCACCAAAATAACCTTTGATATCTCCTCTACAGTAAAAAAATA
The DNA here is from genome assembly GCA_010016005.3 of Zanna intricata. NCBI lineage: Eukaryota > Metazoa > Arthropoda > Insecta > Hemiptera > Fulgoridae > Zanna > Zanna intricata. Next base: position 2,669 of record JAAAKQ030141243.1, read on the forward strand.
ATGTAAATAAAACTCAAAATCAATATAAATTTACAATTAAAATTCTGTAGGGATACTTCAAAAAGCAAAAATATATATGTTGAAAACACTGCAGTAAAACAACAATAATTTCCCGTAATAAACCGATCTTTATCCAGAAATAACAGAAAATTAATAAAGCAAATCAGTAATCGAAATAACCTCCAATTTCTCCTTTTTTAAATTTCATTTCTTTACTCTAATAAAACTATTTCCGTAAAACTATTTTCAAATTTCATTTCGTTACTCTGACTGGTGTCATTAAAATAATATCTAATGATTACATTTGTATCGAATCCAATATGCAAAAATATATTAACCACTTTCAGATACGAGTACATTTTGTCAATTATTATTAATCATTTGAAATAAATCGTTACATTAAATTACCGAAATATATATATATGTTTCGGTAACACTTTATGATTTTAGTAAAAGAATTTTAAGGAATTATATGCTAACGTAACATATTTTGTTTAAACTACACGTGGATTTACTTACACTACAAATGATAAAATATTATAATTATTTAATCCTAGAAAAAATAAGATTTGGAGTTTTTCTAAAAGTAATCTGAAAAGAAAAAAAATCATGGAAAATTATCGAAATTTTCAAACTTTTTTTCAATTCATGACTGAACAGTACTTATTCAGAAAACTATTTATTTTCTTAAAAAAAAAAAAATATTTTTAATCAGAGCTAAATATATAAGGTTATTATGACTATTTAAAAAAAAAGGGACGGTCACCCGTATTAAATATTTTCCAAAAACACAACATTACTTAACGGTTAACGGTTACCATTCACGAGAAAATGAAAAACTAAGTATTTCAGCCTTACTTTAAATAGGTTGACGGGTTCTAAGCAGTGAAAACTCGTTAGAAAACTGATATTTAGTGTGCGTTTTTAGGATTAAAAAAAAATCAATGTAACTTCCTTGAAAAATGTAGGCTATATTCCAATAGAAAGCACAATTATGTGCTTTCGATAATGCTGATTATTATTATTTTGCTTATTATTTTGATAATTAATTATGTTTTATTCTTTAGAACAGCCATTTAAATCCGATTACACGATTAAAGAAAATATTGCTATGAATTTCGATATTCCCTTTTCCCTAAACATCTTTAACGTTTACGTCTGTCATACAATAAAATTCAACTCCTTCATTTTATTAAAAATGCAGGTTTTCCTGAAAGTAATAGAAAAAAGGTTTGTCTATCGCTGGATAAATATAGTATAATTTCCTACGACGTATATTTTCCCCTTCCACCGAAACTATTTTCTGTCCTACCCGGTATATTTCTTCGTTCAGTAGTTTGTACATGCCGAACAAACGGATATGACATCGATTTAATTATGAAAGAGACGATAAAAAATCCCTACTCAGCGTTATAAAAATAATTTTTTCCGTCTTGGACTAATTTAAGACCGATTATGATTACAACCTGGAAAAGCGAATCGCGTCACTGGTCCTGGGGACGGGCAACATTGATTTTCATTATATAACCGACACCTGAGGTCAACATAAAGTGTCATTCGTAGAGCAGAAGTAATCTGAAATGAAGCAGGTTTGGATTGTCGATACGTACTGTTTGCCAACGTAATTCTACCACAATTTTCGTGAAAACCGGCGTAAGGTTTTTCACGATAGGGCTGGTAAGGAGGCGATAGGGCTGCTCTGCTGGGAGACGGTAATATACGACAAAAGATATGCAACACTTAAGAGCTGCCGGACTCAGTGGCGCGAGTGGTAGTGTCTCGGCCTTTCGTCCGGTGGTCCCGGGTTCGTATCCCGATCAGGCATGGCATTTTTCACACACGCTACAATTCATTCATCAAATCCTATGAAGATATAACTAACGGTGGTTCCGGATATTAAAAAACAAAAAAAAAAACTTAAAAGTTAAAAGTAAAGGGGATTTATAAAATGTCACCCTGTGGCCTTGAGATACATTCAGTTCCCACCTTTCTTCCACTGCAGTTACTATCCTATCTATTGAATAGGCCTATTCATTTTTAATCAACACAGCTGAACGCATCGGTCTGCGCGTCCATTATCAGCGAAAGGATCGCAGAACGTTTTGATAAGTTATCCCGAAATGAAATAGTTACATAACCCATTTGTCGCTATGAAGGGGCGACGGAAAACCGATTCACTTTTAGCTAGTAAATTTCTGGAATCATTACTATTTTTAAGAACGAATGTGTAATTTTCGGGGTAATTGTTTCTCATGTAGTGCCGCCAACAAACATTTCGGTTACAGCAACCGATAGAACTACAAACTTTATATTAATTCTACACATTCATCGTCATACGATGAATATGTAGAAACCTTCCTACCAGAGATCGGTCGGAAGGTTTCGCAAACAAATCACTAAATGGAGGTTCAACCCTTTCACAGACTTCATTAACTTACCAATATCTTCTATCTTGTTTACCTAGCAGTAAAATCGGATTCAAAGCGACATTAATTTTTAAAAAATCTCTACATAAAAGGTTAAGCACACTTTTTTCTACATCGGATAGTTTATAAAACACACAGAGAAGAAGCCAAAATTGTTTCTGCCAAAACTAATTAATACTTGCTCTATAAGTAAACGAAATCGCCAACCTACTATTAGAAAGTATAAATTAAAAACATCTTGACAAGAATAACATCAATAAGCTCTTGAATCTTTTCCGGCCTCCGTGGCGCGAGTGGTAGCGTCTCGGCCTTTCATCTGGAGGTCCTGGATTCGAATCCCGGTCAGGCATGGCATTTCCAAACACGCTACATCATTCATCTTCATCCTCTGACATAATACCTAACGACGGTTCCGGAGGTTAAAAAAAACTCCTGAATCGAGGTTAACATCTTTTTAACACGATAGATTATCACAATAAAATGAACCGCCAATTTTTTAGCGTTATTACAGTATCCCCGTCCCTTGACTACGTAGAATAATAATTTACGTGCAAGCGTTTTTTTTTAACTTTTTTGAAACAATTATCAAATGTCACTATAAATTAACCATCGACGGAGATAGATAATCGTATATATCAGTTAATACTCTCTCCGACTAAAATACATGTATTCAAAAAACTAAAAATTTCTCCAAAAAGAAAACTTCCTTTACGAAAAAACTAAAGGTTAAATTGAAATGGAGATATACACGCTTTTTTTTTAATATTTCCTCGATTGAAAGCGGTTTATTCGAACAACATTACTGTTTAACTCTTTAAAATTATCGGTTCGTTACACTACAAGAAACGATTTAAAAATATTTCTAACGTTAAAATAAATAAACCCGACTGGTTCGCGAACTATGAAGAGGAACAAACATTCCTGGTTAACAACACGTAGAGTATGTACGTTGTTGGGAGTAAAAAACATTCAATTGATTTAGTATTAAATAATTAAACTTCGAAAAAATCCTTAAAAAAAAAAAAACAAAAAAAGAATGAAGAAAATATTTCCTCAGAAAATGCAGGTGTAATTTTCCATCGCTTTCAGCCGGAAATGGGATAAACTAAAGTACAAAATGAAGCGGTTTTAAAACAATCGGGAGAGGAAGAGATCTGTGGCAAAATCTTGTTAAGAGATAAATTCTATCGGTGGCCCGTACATTAAAAATCTGGATAGAGCAGACTTGTTCATGCAGGTATATGGAGTAAGTAGGTAAACGTGTAGAGGAATACAAAGACTGGAAAATAATTAGCTGTGAATATAAGATCCCATAATAAAAAGATTAGCGAAGAAAATAAAGGATGAAGAAAAGCACCTGATCAGTCAAATAAAAAAATAATAATAAACTTGATAAAAACATTTAAAAGCATTTTGGATGGTCGTATTCGTATAAATAAATATAATTTAAAATCAACAAACCAAAAGACTGACGGTTCCAATATAATTTTCTTCTTAACATGTGGGAGAAGCTCTAAACACCCGACAGACGGAAGGAAGGGCTTAGAAAAAATATAATAGCCTATATTATATAAATGCATGAATCATATTAACAATAAATTTAACTTTCGATTACGATGAGGTCACTTTATAAAATGTAATAATCGTTTAATCAAACAAACTACAAACTCGAGACTTCTGAGTCCCACAGAAATTGAGGTTAATAGGTTAAAAATTTACTATGATTCGAAACAGTAATAGTTTTCTCAACTTAGTATACGCAGCATAAAAGTAACAACGATCTTGTTATCTTAACTTGAAATACGCCCAATTCATAATGAAATATGAGTGATAAACTGCTTTTATTGGAACAACAGTTGCTGCTGAATCAATAAAACCTCAATTAAGCATAAAACTAAATTACATTATTAAATCGCGCGCGCACAGCACACGTATGCGCGCGCGCGCGTGTGTGTGTGTGTGAGTGCGCGCGTGTAAAATTAACGATTTAAGAGATAAAATATACTCTTCATAATTTGCTATAATTATAATTTGCTTCATAATTTGCTCGTCATATTTGCAGCTATTTCCGGTGGTGATGGAGGATAGAGGAATGTAATTGTAAACGTATAACGTAGTTAAGGAATTAAAGAAAATTATTGAAAGCGAAGTAATAACCGAAGGATGAAAATTGAAGATATATAAGACTCCCGATGATCTTATTCGTTTAATGGAAATTAGAAATGCCGTTAAAAAGTAATTAACTGTACGGAGTAGTAAACAAAATAACTAACAATTTTAAATGAAATACAACAAAAACGATGAATTTAAAAAGAAAGGGAACATGCTGGGTAGAACAGGAAAGATGAACGAAGTTTTGTTTTTAGGGAGAAATAAGAGGCATGTCTTTACCCAACAGCCAATTCAACCGAGGCTTACTGTACATCTAACAGACAGGAAAGGGTTACCCGACTAGGTCTAGCCTTCCCTTAACGAATTTCAACATGGATGCGCTTGCTGTACAAATCTCGGTAACCTCGGCACAAAGGATCCAGCGGGGTCGGATTCTACTCCCGCAGACAGATATCGGAAAAAGGGATAAAAGTCTTACCCTCGATCCCGTTTCCACATTATATGGACGTAAGAAAGATAATCTACCCTTGAAAGAGAAAACAACACTATCCGAAATAAACTCAATCTCTCCTTCAAACAGAGGCCGCCCGTACTGCTTACAGTCCTTCAGAAGATTGGGTAATTTTTAAGAAGGGGTTAGAGAATTACCTGTCAACGCTTTTGTGTTGGACCGACCAAAAGATATTCTGCACCAAGAACTGCTTTTCCTCCAAGAACCTAAGAGCAACCCACCCTAGAATTGCAGAGGACACCCTAAGATACAGAGTTCCTAAATAACGGTATTACATAGCCCACCTCCGTAACGTTTTGATACGCAGTACTATTCAATCGAACTATAATCGAATAGTTATAGAACTATAATCGTATTATTCATCTACTTCACGTTGGAGATAAATATGCATATTAGGTAAAAAATCCCACAAATAAATCCCAACCCCCGTAGGGGAAGACACCCACCTTGTGATGTTCCGGTCGCCACAACACCCCTCCCGTTCCTACCCCTGATGGGCTTTACCGGGAATCGTCTTATTGACCCTCGAACTGATTACATATCACAGTCATCAACCTGGTCTCATTTGGGATGCCACCGATGCAAATGCCTCGGTAGATATTTACATCAGTGAGTTTTGACTCCGCTTTGCCTTCGCTGTAGGCTTCTTTCGGACATATTCTCATTCTGTCGTACTCGTTGCCCTCTGAACTAGCTAACAGAGTTCGCAGAAGCACGAACCCTGCGCTTAGTTCTGGGCTCGTCAAGACGGACCTACACCTCACTCCCACAAATACAATATCATTCTGGAATGCAATGATTAATGACCGCGAAATACGATTATCAAATATTCTAGTTTTACGTCGGCCACCGCACTAGCTGAGTCATAAACAAGAGTCTATCGTTTGCTCACTACAGTCCGATATGATTCTTTTTGAGGACTTGTTCAGGGGCAACTTTCTTCCTGGTGGATACACAAAATGCTTAACTGATGACGGAGGTATAAATCTCTTAAAACCAGGGCTCCTACACCTTCAATAACCGATCGACTAACCACCTTCTCATAAAATATATACTCGGTTTAAACTTATATTAACATCAGTTAAGAAAGCAAAGCCCGTTTCGTAATCAAGAATACTAAATAACATTAATTGCTTTCATTACACATATACTTTAAATACTAAGATGTTTTGTTATAACACTTATACAATATTGATAAAATCAAAGACGCATCTTGTTTTGCAATTATCAGGTCGTTTTTCTTAGAATACGTTCTAGTCTTTGACTTCAGATGAATTTATACCTATTCCTAAAAACCTGATAACTGCGCACAAACCGAATGAAAGCACTAATTTTAAAAGTTTAAAAAAAAAAACTGCTTTTTGATGTAAGCCAATTTCACAATAAATTCCATCGGTGAATTAGTAACCCACGATTCATGGGTTACAGATGACGTTCTACGTAAACAAATCTTACACTACGCCGCTTCTTTTCATGGTATACTAATGATATTATGTATATGCCGATGCGAACTCTACCCTATACGGTAGTAAGAAAACAGATTTTTACTCCAATGAATCCGGTGACGATTAACAAGCTCCTTTAAGAATAGGAACTATAATTAGATATTTTGTAACTTGAAAAACAACTGCTTTATTAAATAAATAATTACTCCAAAATTGTAAACATCAAGTATAGTAATTTGGAATGAGATAAATCCAGCAATCCAACAATCCAGCGATATTATTGGCCAGCATTCAATGAAGGTGTTGACATGATTCAATACACTTGCGTATCAGCATAAATGTATAATTCTAAAAAAAAAAGGTATTGCCCATCTACATGTAACTCTTATTAAATACATCTCACCAGTGCTGCCAATTTTTTTCTAACACTTCCCGGTAGCATTATGAAATTTCAAACATACCATTTTCCCAGTAAGTAAATTCATATAGTATAAACATTTAAAAATCAATTTTTTTTTTTTTTTTTTTACATTATATTTGGGGAATCGGATGAATAGATAAATTCTGAACCACTCTTACTACTGTCAAAATTACTATCATTAAATAGGGATTTTAATAGGGGAAAAAATTATTAATAAAATTAGTCTGATTAGTACTGTACAACTGGATAATTAACAACTACTAAATTTACAAAAAAAAATTATAAATGTGCTTTATATAAATGTGCTTTTTTTTACACCTCAGAGATTATTCAAAAGGAGAATATAGCATAACAAAAATTGTTTCATTACATGTGCTCTAAAAATACCATAACCAGAAATAACCAACAAAGACAACTACAAGTATTATTAATAACACTATTACATATATATGTGTGCCTGTGTGAATGTGTGTGTGCCTGAGTAAAACAAAAATTAATTACATCAGAAACATTTCATAATATTACAAATAAATAAATTTTTTCATGATCATTTCCATCAATTAAAAAATAAAATATATATACACATATGTATAAATCCATGTATAAAATTACTTTTATAGAATACATATAAAAAAGAAATTATTATTTAAATATTGATACGTGCCATACATACATCATCAATATATCTACGTATCACAAAAATTATAAAGAAAATACAAAAAAAAAAAACCTGCATGTCTTATGTTATTAATAAATTATGAAAGATTTCTAAAAAAAAAATAAAATCAGAGAATTAGTCACAAAATGGATACAATCTGATCATTCTATAATTTGACTCCGTTCTACAAAACATAATTTAACGCATTATATCATTTCAGAACGATTCAGAAACATACTACTCCCTGAATGGCATTGCATTAGTTAAATATTTTATTGCAGACAATAAAAAACCATGAAACATTAGTGAAATTTTATTTATACATTCAAAAAAGAAAAACTATGCGTATAGTTAAACCTCACCGATTCAGACTATTTGGAGGAAGGGGTATTTTGAATTAATTACAAATTATTAAACTGTAAGCCACTTTTGAAACTAAATCTGTCCAGATTTAGTCTGAATAGTAAAAGTATATGGCCACTTACAAGTGTTTACAGGTATTGAATAAGGCAGCTTTCTTTAATTATAATGCTTTTCTAAGCATATTTCATCTTAATCTAATTTCATATTGCTTAAATATCAATACAATTTTGAAATTGCGGCATTCTTACTCCGATAATAAGCAATTTAAAAAAATATTTAATACACAATTTTAACAAAATTACAAGTTAAAATACTGTACCAATATTAGTTGGTAGTATAGAATAATGTGTTGTCAACATTACTTAGAAAAAACAAACAGAAAAGAATACTAGTATTTATCACTCAAAACTCAACAGAACTTTAAAACTTAAATCAAAATTTATTTTTTTTTAAAAATGCAACAAAACAAAATTTTATGTTTATCAATGCGTAACATATATTTTGACACAATTTAATTAGGCTGAAGAAAAAACAAATACAAAAATGATTTTTTTATTATACCATTAAAAAAATAATAAAATTCAATTAATGAAAAACCACTTATTTATCTTTGTTTGCGAGTCATGTGGTTAAAAATTGTGTAGAACTGACCGGGATGGTTCAACATCAGGATTCATGTCAGTAAACAGCACCAAAGTCACAATATTTTCTAGCTTCTCTTACATTAACAGCAATTTACATTCCATTAACAGCACCAAAGTCACAATATTTTCTAGCTTCTCTTACATTAACAGCAATTTACATTCTCTGTCCTTTTGAAATCAAAATCATTGCAATCTTCTTTTACCAAGGCCCTACAAGTAACTCTGCTACAGTTTCCTCTTAGGTTTTTGTTAGCGGTCCTTATCATTTTTATTTAATAATTTCTTTACATTTTCTAAATCAGTTTTGATTTCCTACACCGCATTGAAAACTCTTCGGTTAGTAGGATCATTCGTTTATATTAGAATACACATACCTCTGCAATCTATCACTGACAAATGATTTTGATTTTCAGATCCTGAAATCCTCAACGTGGAGAACCTAGCATAATCAAGCTTATATCCATAAAACTGATAATCAGAAAGAAGGCAACAAGAATATAAAAAAAATTCCATTTCACCACCCACGATCGGTGGATGATGAAAAAGAAAATCAGTCCAAAACAAGCTATTTTACTATCTTGGCCGAGACCTGAGCTGTTAAAGGCTGCTGAATGGTTACACAGCTGAGGCATACTGCAGGAAAAAACTATGATTTACATTATTACAGTATCATTAAAGAGAAGGATAAGGTTATTGACAACATTCTCGTACTACACCTCTCAACTATATTTTCTTGCAAATAGTCCAAAAACCCAACCACACTAATGTTAAATTTTAAGGATTAAATTTTGTAAGAAATAAATAGAACATCTTTTCCAGTAATCAATAAATGTGTTGTTCAGATGAAAGGTGAATATAGCTAAATCCACTTTTCATTGATATAGTACAGGCACATCACGAAATATACACAGAATTTCAGCCATAATTTTTTTTTAAATCCATCCTTTTTGTAGATGTTACCTGGAAAATATATGAAAAAAGAGGGACATTAATTGATACAGTAATTTACACAGATACTGTCTTTTTACTTCATGAGAATCAATCAATGTTTTTTGAGAAACACAATTTATATATAACTAAAACTGACTTTAAGTTTTTTAAACGATCCTAGTTAGCAAAAATCAAACTAAAAATTTACCTGAATAAAGATAATTTTATTGATATATAAGATATTTTTTATTTTGATAAAATAAAAGATATCTTATTTTAAAGATATATTTATTGATTTACCTTGGCAAATACAAGCTGACACCCATTACAGCTATAACTCATTATTTATCTTTTAATTTCTCTTTCACATATACTGGTTATTTTAAGATTAATCAAGTACTATAACACAGATTATGTTTTGAACTTAAGTTTTATATGATAGAAAACAACAATGAGGACAACTCAGTTTAGTTTTAATGAATTGAAAAAAAAGTAAGATATGACCTTTAGTTGGCTACTAATTCTTGAAAGGGTACTACATCAGTGAAGGACTTACCTTTACAGTCCCATATCAGTATTGCATTGTATTGAGAAGCTACTATTTTTATTAAATTCTAATTAAAAACATATCCTGACCTCGCAAACCTAGCGTTAACACAATAATAGATTCATAATCCCTTTTCGAACAAAAAACAAACCTACTTAAGAATTCCAACAAAACAAAACTAACTAAATCATTTAAGCTTTGACCTAATAAAATTAAAATAAAGATATTAGCCACTCTTAACCATTGTTGAACTGATTTCAAGTAATCTGACAAGATAATATAAGATATGAGTGACACGATAAGAAACCAGACACCTTGTAAACAACAAGCATCCTTAGCATTCTAAGAAAACAAAATGAAAATCTGTTAATATTACAGTTTTTTTTTTTTTTTTTAAATGAGCTGAATATATTGTTGCAACATCCCTCTCTCTTTATCTGTTTAGCCTCTGGAACTACTGTAAGGTATTACTTCAGAGGATGAATGAGGATGATGTGTAT
>JAAAKQ030141265.1:0-13224 GCA_010016005.3 Zanna intricata
TTTTATTTTATTTTATTAAGTATTTTCATTATGCCCTTCCTGTCGTCAGGGCCTGGGCATTTAAGCTCATTTCTGTACTATCATCCCCCCCCCCGCTGTTTATATTTTGTTACTGTGCAATCGATAATACTCATAACAACAAATATAGAAAATTTAACATTAAAAAATTAATTCCAGTTCTAAAATTTATTTGTATTTGTTTCTAGCCTCATTTTCATAGTTAGTAATATTAATATTTTTATTTTTAATACTTCTGCATGCATTTAAAATCATACTTGTGTATCTAATCTGGTTATCATTTTATCCATTGCACCATTCAAACATTGCTAGTTGAATGAAATTAACATTTGCAGTATGCATTTAAGAGATTCATTGTTTCATTACATGTATAAACCTTAAAGTTTGTTAGAGTCATTATTTGAAAAGTTAAAACATTAAAATCATCTAAGTATATTTTTGTAAACTTCTATTTGAAGTTTGATATGAAACTACAGAATTGATTTAGAAAAATTACTGGGATAAAGTTCCAAATTAAATAAGATTTCCACTTGTCGGAATTTAAAGTAAAGGGCTTCTAAAACCCTTGCAAATATTTTATCTTTACTATTGATTAAAATTTTTCTTTTTTAAATAAAAGTAATGTTTAATAAATGCTAAATTATTCTTCTGGGAGTTTCACCAATTTTTTTTCCATATTACTTGGTTTTGGTGAATTTTTTCTTCCTTTTTTTAAAAAAAACTTTATTTTCATTAATATGTTATTCCCTTCAATCATTGTTTTAATTTTAGTTAGGTTTTAGGATAAGTTAGATTTACTAGTTTTTGAGCTGTAACTAGAAAACAAACTATTCATTTGTATGAAAATAAAATCTGTGCAATTCACATTTATCTTAGACTAAATCTTAACAATTTAGTATAATTAGGTGCTGTCTCATCAGTACGGGATTTAATGATGGTTGATCTACAGATTAAGAATAATATAATGTAAACATATATGAAACATGTGCAACCTGTACAAAGAAAATTAGGTACTGTAACATATTTTCTTTAAGGTTTATAAAACCTTTCTGTAATGATATCCTTTAAATAAGAAAAAATTATTGTTTCAGAGTCATTTATATTATGGCATTTATTAACTTGAATCAGTTTCATTTTCCTCTTTCCTATTATTTGAATTGTCAGAATCTCATAACAATGAAAAAAATACCCCAACTGATATATTGATACTAAATTTGGATTTCCTGTTACCTGTTGTTTAATGTGTTACAACATGATAATAAAAATTAGTGGTATGTAGGTTTTTAATTATTTGGTACGAATCTTTCTATCTTAATATTTGGTGTTAATGAGCTTTCCAATTTTTTTTTTTATTAAGTAAGTATTGTTTATATATATATATATATTTTTTTTACTTTCTTATCCCTGTGAGCAGAAAATAATTATGTTCAATTTTATTGGATAGAATGGATCAATTAGTCTTTTTATTCACTGTAATGACTTTATTTGACAAAAACTTCTTAATTATTTTTTTATTAATAGTTAGTTCTTTATTTATAGTATAGCTTTTTATGTAAAGAATATTCAGAATGTAAAAAAATATCATTTGAATAAAAACATTTACCTAAATTTATTATATTATATTCTACATAGTATGTTTGAAAAGTTCCTGAGCTAAATTAAATAAAAATAGAACCCTTCTCTAGTTATACATTTTAAGTTCATGATGAATCAAGCCCTTCGAGTCAAAGAAAGCAATCAACATCGTTTTCATTTGATTTTTGCTATCTAACTTTCTCACCAGTTTTTGTACTCCAGGGCTCAACCAGGCAGCAGATCATACATGAAGCACCAGCTTTCATCCCCAGTTACAAAAATTTGAGTCACGGTCGGCAGTTTCAACAAAGTCTTGATTGCAAGAAAGATGCATTTATTTTTGTTCTTTGGTTAAGTAGTTTGGAACAAAACGAGAGCACACCTTTTGACAGTTCTTTTCTTCTATTAGAATTGTATGTACAGCACCTTTACCAAAGTTTAGTTCTTCTGCTTTGGCTCAAAGGGTAAGGTAAGGTTGTTCAAGCAGAAGCATGCACACTTTTGCAAATTTTTCATCATGAGCAGCTTTTGGCGGCCTCCTACTTTGTTCGTCATCATCGAAACGATTCTCTACTGTCTTTAAACTGCTTCCATCTCGTGTATGTTGTAGTAAGAGATGCAGCTTCATCACCGAATACTTTCATTATCATAGAATAAGTTTCAACAAAACATTTTTGAAATCAATCACAAAAATCGCACTTCTCTGTTTCATGTCATCATCAGGAACAGTGAACCTCAAAAACTGTACAAGTTTACACTTCATTTACACTTGAACATATCATCCTTATTCAGCCTCTGAAATAATACCAAACGGTGGTTCCAAAGATTAAACAAAAAATAAAAAAGAGTACTGTTCCATGTCACAAGCCCGCCCAAAGTCACATACACGGCTGAATATAACTCGAGGCTAGAGTGATGAAACGTGATGAAATTTTGAACACACACTAGTCAGACATTGTACTATGTATATAATTCCTTGGTTGGCCAAGAGATGGTGCTACTTATATCAACTACAGAAATTTAGTTCGGGAACTTTTCAGACCTACATATATATTTTATAAAACACTCTTATCAAAGCAGCAAAAAAAGATTTTATGCATTAAAACAGTCCAAATGTTACATCTCAAAATAATTAATTTTTAAATGAGTGTATGAGTTGTTTTTTTTATTAATGCTTGAAAAAGCATTTTTTATGTTACCCTTGCAGCTGTTAGATTAATATCTTACTCATCCGTTTATAACTAAACATTTTTTAAAAGAAGTGTTTTATGTATTAGCTGAAATAAAAAGAAATTCCAGTACAGGGGTACATATATAAAAATTGTCTAGCACCAAGTGTTATCATTCAACTGAAATAATTGTAGTTTACCACCATTTAATTAAGAGAGAGAGAAAATAATTTTTATATCTATTTATTTGTAGTGTATTAAATCATATAAAGGTTGCACAATGTAAGTAGTGCCGTCAGTGATGTAGTATTTGGTACTTTATTGTATGCTTTTTCTAGTTTTGGTGTGTGATATTTTATTTTACCCTGAGTCATTGTTTCTCCCAATTTATGGAAACAGTTTATCATTGTTGATCTTCAGCTTATACCTTACTTTTTCTGAAAAAATCTGGAACAAACATTCTGCAAAATCTGGAACGTAGTATTAAACTAATCGAATAGGAGTATTTTTTTATTTTATTATTTTGTTCCTTCAGTGTTATATTGTAAATGTTCCCTGCATTCCTAAAATGTTGCCTTCTCTATTGTAAAAAACCATTGAAGTAGGCATCACCTCTGATTAATTATATGTAATACAGGAATTTAGAAAACATATCATATTTAAATGAATTGTTAATTTTCACCTCTTTACAGACCTTATGGTGAAATTATGTAATACTGGTTCATAAGTCTACTCCAGCTGTGTGTTGTAATAAAGAACTGTAATATATTTTTGCATCTGTTCCATTATTTTTGTAATTATTTTCATGTCATCTGTACAGCAATTGCTGATCATGTTTGTCTTAATCTTTAATTGAAGAATATTGTTTTATGTAGTAAAAAATTGCTGCCTTTTCTTTATTCTGGCTACCTTCAGTGCTAGTGAAATATTCTTTTGCTTTTTGGTATTTATAACTACCACAACAGTCTTCATTGCTTTTAGAACTGACCTAACATAACACTAGTAAAAAAAAAACGTAAACCAGTTATGTCCTAACCTGCAAGTTTATTCAGCAGGAGCAAAACTCTACTGAAATATCATTGTCTTTTGATAGAAAGCCTATTATCATTCATCTGTAGAGTTTGGTTTACTTCATTAGGTTGATATGACTCTTGAATTTACTTCAAATTTTATTCAAGAAACGATGGACCTTGTGTTAAGCATCATAGCCGTATACATATTTTTTTGACAGTAATGGTCATTTGAGAGAAACATTAACAATATTGAAAGAAAACTGTCTCTAGAAAACATTGGGACAAAATACACATCTAATCTTGGAAAATTTCCTGAATTCTGGTTTTGAACTTATATGAAGTATATTATCCTACAACTTCTGCAGCTCTAATAAAATGACTATCATCTAATGAATTTGGTCTAGGGGTTAGATTATTTGTGCCCTGAGACAGGCTATTTTATTGCCTGTATATAGATTTGTTCATATCTTCATAATCTTTATTGAATCATCAGTGAAATATGTGAATCTACTCATTTCTATGCTAGTTTGATCTAGACTGGAAGCTTATGTTGGCCCATTCTAGTCTCTGAAAGAATGGTACTCGGTTCTAATTTGATTTCCGTCCACAGGTATGATGACGCTCATTCAGCGACTCCTGTATTTTGTTCTACTACTAGTGCCCTCACCAGAATCAACAATACCACTGTCATTACATACAAAAATAATGCAGCAGCAGTATTTTTGTAATTCCATCAGTTGTGTTGTATTGATCATTTATTGCAAACTAATATTTTTGGCAACTTTAAAGAAAATTCAGAGCAAAACAAACTACTTTTTCAGCATGTAAAGAAGTGTTATTGAATTGAAGAAATGTTATTAGTAAATGCATTCCGTCGCGTTTACTTTTAGGAAGTCCTTAGTTTATTTGCAAAATTTAAACCTTACATAGAATTCATTAAGGTGACAAATGTGAAACAGATATAAATTCCTTTCAAAGGTTGGGATAAAAAATAAAGTTGAACTTTCCTGTTCAGATACTAATCCATTTTCCTGAAGTGAAATTTAGTTCAAGTCATCCATATCATTAACACTTATCACTTTCATGTAAATCACAACTTCAGTCATCTACTGTTTCATAGAATATTATAAAATATAAAATAAAAAAATGATAAATATTATTATTATAAAAATAATTATAAAATTTTAAATCTGTATTTATTTATCAAGAGAAGATTAGGTTACTAAAATGAAACCGTAAACTGTATCAACACAGGTAAGAAGAAATTTTATTAAGTAATAACATAACTTAATTTTATTCATGACATCTATCTATGATTGCTATTAAAAGATTATATTTTTAAAAGAAACTGAGCAATCAGACAGAAAAAAGACACTCTAAAATAGTTTAATAACTGTTATTATTTACTGTAATGGTATTATAGATATACTGTTGATGGAAAATTGGCTTTTTTATATTAGGTTCTCTACATAAGTTCCCTAAGTCTTGCTATCTTTCACAGTTTCATTATATGGAGCAAATTGTCAATTACTATACAGTAGGTAACCACATTTACTAAAAACATTGTGTTTAATAATGTTTTCATATCTTATTTACTTTGAATTAAGTTTGTAAAATACCTTAGAACCAAGATCATTTGGGTATAAATAATTGTATGTAAGGCTGATAAAAAAAAAAATTGTTTTATAAGTACGAAGAAGTTTTCAATCGAAAAATATTTTACTATATTGAAGAATTGTAATAAAAAATGTTACATCAATTAATACATTAATGCCCTTTATTTTGGATAGTTAAAACAGGAATTAATTGATGTGAGATTAAGTTTATAAATCTTGTAATTTTTTATCAACTCCAGTTTGAGGAGGACCAGAATTTAGAAAATTCTTTAAGAATCGTAAATTTCACAAGTTACCTTTTTGTTGACTTTAATTGTAGTTGCTTATTCATTTCTATTTTAAATTGCTAATTTTTATTGTTTTCTTTCATTTTGATATTTTTTTTAACGGGTTGTTATAGTGAATACAAAATTGTTTTGTGTGAATCACTTTTATCAATATTTCTACAACAGCATCAAAAAATGTGATGTACTTAAAATTTAAAATAATATTTTTCTCTATTTAAAAAATTTCCCGTGGTTTTAATAATACATACAAAAATTTAAAATAAATAAAAAAAATAAAAATTATTTTCAAAGTGTATGAACAGTTATAGGCCAGTTTAATGTTGAAATTAAGCTATTAAGACAGATATTATGGTCAATTAAAGGTAGGGATTTTTTTTTTAATAGTATAAATTTATATTGTAGCTATTATATTACAGTTACATGTGTAATTATAATTTTCTATTAGAATCTCATCTATCAATAAAATATATTAATGATTTTGGCTTGTTATTTTCTATGTGAAAATTATATTTCAAAAACATTAATAAGATAGTTTTCTGGTAGTAAATTAAATTGGTAATGACTGAAAATTTCTTTCCCAATAAAATTAATCCAGTATAAAAATCGATCATTGATTTCCGTATAATAATTATTCTCTTCTTCCTCTGTTATTAATTGAAAGTGTGTGTGTGTTAAGAGTTTGTGTACATGTACATATATATATTTACTTACTATGCTACTATTTATTTTTAAATATCTCAGATTCGTTTATTCCTATGTGTATTTGTATATATATATTAGGATTTTGTTTTCAGTATGTTGTTTAAAACTTTACCTATTTTGTATAAAAATTATAATTGGATAGCTGTATTTGTCTTTAACTAAAGTTCTAAGACTTTACATAGAATTGGTTACGTGTGAAAATATTATTTTATAAAAATTAAAATATAATTTTTAGCAGATTGTATTTTAAATTGAGTAATGGTGAAGTCAAATTTGTTTTCTTTAAAAGGTTGTCAACACTGTATTTATTTCTGTCATGTGGAACCAAAAATCAGTTTTTTGAGAATTTATCGTTTTCAAATCCTTTTACTGGAAAGTGTACTGTAAAAAAAAACTAGGTAATAAATTAAAAAAAAAAAAAGTGGTTTAAATTTTCTTGTATATTTTTTTTTTGGCGATAGAATCACAAGAAAGTAAAATATAATTCTGCACATTTATTTCTGTATCCTATGCCCATAGTCTTGAGGCCATATATGTATAAATATTATAATTTCCTTTCATTATTGTTGAGTAATGCAGAAGAAATATATTTTTAAAATATGATATAATAATAACTAATTTTAATGAGTAACTAAAACATTTTTAAAAAGGTATTAAAAATGCTGAAATGAAAGAATATTTTAATTATGAGAAAATGAAATCATACTTAATGAATTGGTAGTCATAAATCACAATTAAATAATGCTGGAAATAAAAACTCTGACTTCATGTATTTGTTTATGTATATATAAAATACATCCACACAAGCACACTATAATCGTGTATATAAATGTGAAAGGTTGTGGATCTGTCTGTGAACAGACAGATCCACAATTGTGAAAGGATCTTTTTGTCTATTAATAACAGCATCTCACAAGAATCATCAGACTGGTTATTTAAAATTTTCAGGTTACATTCATGTTTTCCCAGGGAAGGTTTTAAGCCATAGATTTGAGTCCCTAGCCGCCTTGGGGGTTTAAGATATTAAAGATATTCATTACAGAAAAAAAAATCCTTTTACATCATTAATATTTCTGTTGCTATGGTAACAGAAATATAATGATCTAAAAGGATTAATTTTTTTTCTTTAACGATTATCTGTAAAATTCTCATAACCATGATGATAATGAATGAATCAGGGTTCCAGGTGTGAAGCCCCCTGGCTACATGGTCGGGCAAGCAAAGTAGGCCCCCACCGACAGTTTAAAACAGTTTATATATATATATGTGTATATAAAGTCATCTCCAATCGACTGTATTAAGTGTATGAATGATGTAATTTTTATTAAGTCCAAGTTATGTATGTATACATTTATAAATAATTAATAAAAACAATGAGTAGGAAGTTCAGTTTTATTATGTTATGAAAATTTTTGTTTGTACTATCATGTATAGGGATATCAGTTTATTTTGAATACAATAATTGTTATTAAAATGTTATTGTTGTTGGTTTACGACTGTGTTTTTGTTTTTATATAAATATTATTTTCAATAATATTTATATTATTATACAAAATAGAAAAACATACTGGACGTTGTTTATTTATTATTGTATAGGTGGTGGGTAATCAAGGGGCCCAGGGGCAGGTGCCCATGGTAGGGGGGGCACCACGACTAGCCTTTGTGCCCCCATCCTCAGCCCCGTCACCCACGCCCACGCCTGTAGCCCTAGTGCCGAACATCGCGGCCAACTCTAATTCCATCACAATTCAGGTATCGCCTGCTACCTGAGCTGCATGCTTTTATTTCTTTTTCTTCTGTACTAAAATTAATCTGTATGTCTTAATCACTTCTTTAACATAAATACAGCATTTTTTTTTAAATAAAAATTAGTTACATTTTTGAGGAATAACTTCAACTTTTTAAGTAACATTGTTTATGCATATTATAGATAATATGTTTTTAACCCTTATCATAAACTATTATTGTTCTGCATCATACCACTTACATGTAGTTACGTGTTTAAAAGTTTTATTAGTGAAATTTTATTGCATGTTTTGGTAATTGTGATTTTTATATTATTATAATAACCTCTTTTTATTAATTAGATTATATTGTCATTGCATGGATTGTGAAATTATCAGATTTTTTTGTTATTTTGAATATTTTCCATTAACAGGCAGCATTTCTAAAACTTTGTAAAAAGTGCAAGCCGTGCAATCACTATGAAAATATAATCCCTTCCATAATTCTATAACCACTTCATTTTAGATTTATTTTTACCGTAACTCCCATTCTCTAACGACAATGATTTTTCTTTACTGCCACAGAGGTCAACAGATTGATTGTTACATATATAGTATCATAAAAGTAATTATGTAATAATGAAATATTGAACAAGTAAAATAGTTCAAATAAATATATAAGTGAGTGTTGCTTAAATAACAGAATAAATTTAACAATTAAAATTTGTAAAATAAACAAACAAATTTAAAATAAATTCAAAAAGTTAAACAAGCTGAAGCTAGTGATTGCACTATTGAACTTCACAAGAAGCATATTCAAAGTCCAACTAAAATATATGCACTTACACGTAAAAGATATTGTCTATTAATGGAAAGGTGCATTAATTTAAGAATCCATTAATCATTTACAAACGCTGTTTGTTTTGGTTAATTGTTTTTATTAAGATGTTAGTTTTTAAGTTGAAACCTACGGTGTAAGAATTTGTTCTGTATGCATTTGTGTTTACAATATATTCCCCCTATTTTTGTGATGTTAAATTATTACATTTTTTTATGTTTGTTCCTACATCTTAATAGAAAACTATTTTATTTAGTGGTATTATAGATTCTTAAAGATTGTCGCATAAAATAAATTAAGGTTAGATGTTAGAACCCAAATATCTGTTAGGTTTTCAGGTTTAAATGTTGAAGGGAGATATTGAGATAGAATATATGGAGTAATAAATAAAAATGTAGCATGTAACAGATATATAAAAATTAAATTATTAATGCGACATAGAAGAAAGGATTGGAGAAGTTTATCGGATTAGTGAAATGAAATGAATAAAAATTTGTTATTTTAGTTGCTAAAGTTTAATATATTTTACATCCCAAATTTTACATGTTAGAAACCAAACAATGATATATAATATTTAAATACAAGATTTGTTTATATTTTGATAAAAAAAAGTAAATCTTATCTTTTGTGTGTGCGTGTGGGGCCAGTGACAGATTATTTTTATTATGTGGTTTTTTCAAGTTTTATATTTTTGGTAAATGTTATGTCTCTTGCCCTGTGGCTTTGTGGTCTGTATGAAAAAAGTTTGTGATACAATATGAAGAAAATGTTAAGAGAAATTTTGTTCGTTTTTACAATCATATTCATTTAAATGTGGATTAATTCCTCGTAATGTTAAATTTTCTATTAATGTTTTGTTCACATAACACGAATATATATGAGCTTCTGAATATATTTTAATCATTTCATCCCTTACATTCATATAAAGTCAATTATTATTAAGAAATTATGCATTCTTCATTAGCAAATGTGTCATACATTATTTTATATTATTATTGTTACATCCCCTTGTTATTTTACCTCGTACTTTTCCTAGTCAATATCTTGCAGTTCTCAAAATAAAGCTGTATTCATAACAGTTGAAACTAACCTGATAATCTAAATTTGACAGACTAGCAAATGACAAGACTAGCACTTAGGTTTTATTAAGCTGGGTTCAGTGTTGCAGTGTAATATGTCCACAAAAATTCTTTCCAATAGCACATTACGCCTTACCAAGAGAGTGACTTTTAATAATTAAATAGTTATCCTTTGGTAAATTATCAGGTATAATCTTTTAATTGTTATTACTTATCCTTTATTAGCCGGGTGGTAAATGCAAGTTCAAATTGTAATAGAGCAGTAATTTTTGCTGCATTAATCATTTTGGCAATCAAAATGTTAAATATAACATTTATACAGGCATAAAAATGGGCATACATTTTTTTTCCAGTAGCAGTGGAATAGAACAAATTGTTGAACTTGTGTTCTGTGTAATGGGAGGTATGTATGTCTTGTAATAGGATGTATGTAATGAATGTGGTTGATAGGGTTCAGATATTTGTGACTGAAAATTGTACCAATATTTTTACTAGGTGATGAGTGGCAATGCTGTAAGGAGAGATTTAATAACAATCTGAACATGTGCATTAATACATCAAACCAAGATTCAATTGTTAAACCAATATGGTTACCAATATTAGTTGATTATTTTATCTTGCTGATAACTTTGACAGATTGCCAAGTTACTTTAGTTAATTTATTATTATCTTTGTTAAGGATAGTAATTTAGGAAATATTACACTATTTTGGTATTTCGATTTTGCTTGTATATGTGTAAATGAAGATGTCACTATGTGAATTTTGTTAAGTTTTTGTGGTTATTGTTATGTACACTCTTACAACCCTTTTAAAAGCAAATTGAACTGATCACGTAAACTGAACAAATATTACCATGCACCAACTAGTTTGGCGCTGGCACAAGGAGCCCATTAGCATGCATAATTACATCATGTTCAGTCTGTAATAATGTAGACTGATTATTATTGACCTATTGCGAAGGTTTTACTTAGAATAAAGCTGCAAATAGTTGTAGAATAATGGTATGAAGTTTCCTGTTTGGAAATCAAATGGCTGTAAAGTATAAAGATTATTATTCTATTAATAATAAAAAGCTGTTCTGATGTAAACTTTATATATTATTAAAAATTTTTAGCACCAAATAGAAAAAAGGTATATCACTTTTTTAGTTCATGTAATTAAAGCTTTAATTAGTAATACAAATGTATAAACCCTGTATAAAATGATTTTGTTTTATTTATTGAAATCCAGTAAAATTTGGTAACCATGCAATAAACCTAAAACATGTTTTTTAAATGTATGGCACTAAAAGTTAAGGAAATGTTTTATTTCAATAATATAAAAATATGATATGAATAGAATGTTATTTTTAAATTTGTTTTTATTAAGAGCTATTAAACATTTAAAGAAATTTTTTCATTAAATATTTCAATTTTTTTTTTTTGTGAAATAATAAGGTTAAATATAATGCAGATTATGAAGTTTACTCTGAGTACTCATTTTTTTGTTTCTGTGGTTGATGATGTTTAAATATTTTGCTAAATAGACATTTTAAGAGTTGAGGAAATATATTTAAAATTTTCTATCAAGATATGATTATGAAGTATATAGTTTTTTTAAAAATATTTTGCTAAAAATTCTTTTAATACTTTGTACCAAGTATGAGATTTTTAACATTTAATGCTCTCAGGTCAGCTACTTCTTTATCAGATCTTAATTGTTGCTTAATTTGCTTGTTGCTTTGGTTTGACTTTTTCTTTTTCTTAGCATGATTACATTTTTGTGTTCTTTTCTGTATAGGATTATTTTTATGGTCTCAAATTTTTTAATTTTTTATAATTTTTAATAGATGTATAAATGTAATAATTTTTTATTTAGGTTGATAACAAAATATTCCTGTTGAATTTGTACTGTTAATTTTCCAAGTCCATTAATCACTGTTTTAGATTCATATAACTGTTTACATATAAACATATTTAGAATTAATTACTGGATTATACTTGTACCTAGAATATAAGATTAAAAATCATACTGTGTGTAACAGTAATTTTTTTTTATAACATATGGTACTATACCATATAACATGTTTGGTTTATCACAAAACTGTACTGCACTTTTTTTATTTTTTTCAAGTTTTGTTTAGAAATTATGAAGGATATAAAGGAATGCCTTCTTTGGGACAAACGATAACAGAATAATTTCTTTTTGTATTACAGAGAGTTTGGTCCAAAAACTGCTGTCTGTTTGCCTCTTCTTAATTCTCATTGCTTTCTCTCTTAACAGGTTTAAAAAAAAAATCATTCTAATATTGCTGCTTATTGATTTCTATACTTTTTGTATTAAACATTCCTCTTCTGCATTCAATGCTTAGCTTAGTTATTTTGTCATCCGCTCTTTTGATATGTCCATCCTAGATCAGTTGCCTTGTCCTGGAAGATTTTCTAAAATTGTATTTCAGCAGAAATGCGTGAATTTTGTATTTTGTAATATTATAAGTTTGTATTTTAATGTTGTTAAACTTACCCAAAAACCTGCTTTGTTTCTAAGCTTTTTAAGTCTTTAAGGTTCATTTAATCTGTACATAACAGTCTTTGTATAATTATTTATTTTTTCATATTTAATTTTTTTTTCATGAATATTAAAAGTTTCTTATCGATTTAGATTTAAAAATATAGTTAGTCTAGATAATAATAATTGTTAATACAAATAATTAAGTAGCTCCTAGTAGATATATAACATGAATAATCCTTTCACAACATTGTAATTTTCATTCACAAAATTGATAAATCTGTAAGCAAGCAATATACAAATGCAAACATTTAATTAATTTAATAAAACATCTATTTTATTTAATCATTTGAGTCTGGTACTGGTATTTCATTATTTATTTGGTCATATTAATATTTGAATAATTTTTTTAAAGATACTTATCTTAATCTTTGGTAGAAAAGTGAATTGTAGCGTTTCTTAATGAGGTTGGTCATTGAAGTCAAGTACTCTTTTTATGTTAAGAGATTTTATTTTGTGTATTGGGTTTTCTTTTGTACTTGCCATTACAAGTAAAAAGCCTACACTATTCTTTTATATTTATTATTTTTTTAGTATATTTTACTGCAAGTGAAATTTAAATTAACTCTGACATCTTAGGTTTTCTTGTAAAATTCTTTTCTCTGAAAAATACATTTTATCATTTAATGTTATTTAATATATATATATATATATA
>JAAAKQ030141276.1:0-14396 GCA_010016005.3 Zanna intricata
AATTTATTAGATTTTATCAAAAGTTTTCGTCATAAAAGATTTTATGAGAAAATCAATATTTTAAATTAAAAAACAATCGTATTATGCAATTAAAATATAATTTAATTAGTTATAGGATATTTTCTAATTACAGTACAGAAAAATTGTTCCAAATTTATGTTAAGGAATAATTAAAATTTAATAAGAAATTTTAATTTCTTATTTCTTTGTAATAAGAAAATAAGAAATTTTCCTATTTTTTTTTTTTTAATTTTATTAAAAGTAGGGCCTTAGAGCTTTACCTGAACTACAATTCAATGTTGTTTTATTAATTTCAGTAGTAATCTAATCTTCTTAGGCTTGGGTAAATAAAAATGTAATTTAAATTAATACTAAATTGGTAGGGATTCTACAGTTAATTAACGTAAATGAAGTCAGTTAAACTCATGAAGTTTTAACTGTGAACAATAAGCAACCCCTTCCCCCCATGCTCAACTGATATTAAGATGATATGTATAGAAATTGCAAATGAGGTGTAGTCTTGTACATTCTCAGACCGATCAGTCCTGAGACGCTTGATTAATTGAACCCTAATCACCACATTAAAGATGAACTTTAATGACTTCGTTAATTGTTTATACAAATCCTAATTTTAAACATAAGCTCAAATGTTTTAACGATACAAATGATAGTAGTTAATGAAGAGTCGACTGATAATATCACATTATTATTTTTAATTTAAGTGCGCTAAAATTATTTTATTGAAAATGATTATTAATTTATCGTATTTAATACTTATTAATTTATTCAAATGTTAGGTTTCTTTTTAATTAATGATCAAATTGACGGCTACCGTACAGTAAGATAACGGGACGCCAATCATCGGTATTAGAAATAATTTCTAAGCCCCAATAAATTACATAAAACTATAAATGTGCTACATAATATTTTTGAATTAAAATTTTGTTAACCGAATGTCCAAAAGGAATATTTAATGAAATATTATGAGACATGATACGGAGGTTTGGGAATTAGCATTGAATAGTCGTTGCTGGTGTTGGAGGTGGACACATAAAGGGTGGGTTGCGATGACGGGGGTCTTCCATCATAAACCCCCACAATATATTTATTATTATTTTATATGTACTACATAACACATATGTAAAATTAACAGGATGTTTATGAAAAAAATATTTAGCACACTTACGGACAAGTAATAACTCAAATTGAAATTATACATATTTTATTAGGTTTATTAATGAATCCAAATATCCTTTGTAATAAAAATAAATAACCTTCTAACATTATAGAACTTAAGTCATCTACTATGCAAATAAAATTTAAAATTCTGTAGTTCTTCATGCGCGCGTGCATGAAATTACAAACATAAACAGGTTTCACATATTTTATTTTCAAATTACCTTTCTACCTTGCGAATGAGAACAAACAAACTGATTCTATTTCAGTTTTGAGTGATTTACTTCCTCCTTCATAACCAAATAAAATAATAAAGTAATTACAAAATTTTTTGAGGCATCAGATAAGAGGAATATGGAAAAATTTGTAATAGTTACTAATGCAGATCAGCCAGTTATAAATGTTTGTTTGTTTTCTTTGAGTATTATATTATCATCAGATATGTACGGAAATTCGTCTTTAAAAACAGAAAAAAAATAAAAATATATATATATACTAAAACAGTTATGAATAAAGAGGAAATTAAAGAATTCAAGCAATTATGAAAGAAACTTTGATTTTTGTTATTTGAAAAAATTGTAGATTAATCACAATTGATAAATGCTTTGATTCAGACGGGGGGTTTAATACTACTGTAGCCGGTTAAACACAAACGTAGAGCGTAGATTTTAGAGTTTAGATTAGAATCTAAGCGAAGATTTTTCGTAAATATAAGTAAAACTTAACATTTTTAATTTAATTTAATTTATACTTATTTATTTATTTTATGTTTTAATAGATGTAAAGCGATTTTGTTGAAATGATGTCGTTAATTGAAAGTTATTTTTTGGTTTAGTTACGTCAGATTCGGTTTACAGTTTTCATTCAATCAGTCTTGATTTTAATATATTAGTATATTTATTGTAATATGATTAAAAAAAAAATTACTGTCTCGTAATTTTTTTTTAATCATATGTTCATACTTTACTTTATCATATGTTCATTTTTTAGTAATGTTCATACTTTACTATAACTATATGAAAATTTTTACGACCAATAATAAATATTATTCCTTAAAATAATTTCATAGATTTTGTTTTAGGTCCTTCATTATGAAGTATGAAAAGATAGGAAGACACATTAATTATAGAAATCATAGAAAGTATCATTTTCAACTTTTAGTTCTGAAGATATGCAGCAAAACAACGTAATATAATATTTATTATTAAGTTCTGAGTGTGTTTTAATAAAGGAAAGAAGTTTTAACTTTGGTGACCGTAAGATACCCTAAAAATGAACCGTTATACGCTTCTGAGAATTAACTGAACAGAATTTTTCTCAAAATACCAATATATAATTTACCTTGTATATAATGTAAGATATATTTTATGAAACGAACTTCCAATACAAATCATAAGATAATGAAACAAATAAAAAATATTTCAAATGTTAATATGTTATCCTTTGGAAATAAGATAACTAAATATATTGACTTTAAAGAAAGTTTCTAAATGAATTTGAGGACTACGGATAAAAAGAAATGGCTTCGTAAAGATTAATAGTGACAACTTGTTTTCCAGGGTTCCCTTAAGGAAACTTTAAAATAATGGTATCTTCTACATCTCAGTGTTATTCACATTACCACTTTTATTACAACCCATCAATGTAAGTGTTATTTTAGTCTTATTAATCAATTTATACCGATTTCAATTTATTGATGGATAAAGCAAAATCGTATTTTCACTTTTCCATTGTCTCTCCTATTTATCATTTCAAGATTTGATTGATCGAAAATAAAGCAATAAATAAAAATGATTGTGTTTGAAAGAAGGGTGTTACATAAGATTTATAGACCAGTTTATAACGCTGAGACAGAAGGCACGATATAACCTGCACCTATGTCAATTTGATGACATCAAACAACTGTTTAACAAACATAACATTATTTCTTTTGTAAGAAGCAAACAACCGAAGTGGTTTGACCATATTTAGAAAGCCGATGGATTATAAATAAATGAATGAAAAAAAAATATTGTCGTAAATAACATATTTTATAAAATAAGACAAATAGAATGACTCAGAAGAGTACAGATTGACATGGTTTTGAGTGATTTACATACACTAAAGAGGACGTTCACATAGAGGTGAAAAGCGGCTATTGGTTTTAATGCAGGAGACTCTTTTCTAGTATATTAAAATATTATAAATAATTAAAAGTAAATTATCTTCAGAAATAATTTTAAAGATATTGTTTCTTTTAAAATACTGCCAAAGATTAAACTCTTTTTAATTTAAATTACAAATAAATGACATAAGAAATGAAAAGGTTGGACCTAAACTTGGACTATAACTAAAAACATTTGTAGCAAGATTTTTTTAAATGTTTTTCGATTTCACCCGATTTCAATTTTATTAATAATAATAATTTTTAGTTTATAATAATTTTGCATCTTTGAGGATATAAAAATATACTTTTTTTTTTTTTTTTTTTTTTTTTTTTTTAGCCTACGGAACTACTGTAAGGTATTACTTCAGAGGATGAATGAGGATGATATGTATGAATGTGAATGAAGTGTGTAGTCTTGTACAATCTCAGGTAGACCACTCCTGAGAAGTGTGGTTAATTGAAACCCAATTACCAAATAACATCGGTATCCCCGATGTATAAGTAGTCCATGAAATATTCAAATCCGTATAAAAATAACTACCTTTACTAGGATTTGAATCTCGACTTCGAAATCAGCTGATTTGCGATGTCGCGATAACCACTAGACCAACCCGGTGGGCTATAAAATATACTTAATGAAATCAAACTGATTCGGTTATAGCTTTGAGTACCCTTTCATATCAGAAGTAATGCGGCCGGCAAGAATAACTGGTTTTTAGGGTCTACCTGAATTTGATTAGTGCTACATGTTTTTCTTTGAATCCAATGGGAGTATTATTGAATATAAAATAAACGTAAACAAAATTATATAAAATATAAAAGAAACGTAAACGTATATTTTATTTTAATTGCGCATTATGTATTGCGGATTATTTATGTTTTTTCTTTTTTCGTACTTGATTAGATTCTCTGTTGCTATATATTAGTGTAGTATTGGTATACATTATTTTTATTTTTTTGCTTTTTTTAGCGCCACTTTATGCAAAATGTTATGTTGTAACTTTTGGCTCTCTACTTCTCGATTTTAATACATGTAAACTTTTATTATTCCTTTTGTTCTCTATATACAAATATTATATCGAATATATAGAAGCTATTATTGTATTTTTGCGTTTACTCTGTAATGTGGTTTTATTTTGATCAAAACTTTTCGGTCATTTATAGTATTTATGATAAAATTCTCATATAAATTTTTTAAAAAATTAGTAAAATTACTCATAAAACAATTTCTCAAGCAACAACAAATAAATGTATTAAAAAATTAGGTATTGTAAAAAGAGCAAGAAACAGATATAAACCATTTGTCTTTGACAATTCATAAAAGTAAAATTAGGTTATTAATAATTTGTATTTAGTTCTAAAGAAAAATAAAAAAATAAAAATCCAGGCAGGATTGTAAAGAACATCACAGTTTTTAATCGAGATTAAAAACTGGCAATAAAAGAAAAGTTTTTTTATGTCTTTGACATTTGTTTAAAGTATAAATTCTCATCTAATAGTTATATATTCGGAAACAGAGAAAATTGTGTTCCTTGTTTTTTTTCGTTACTACTGTTTTAATCGGCCAAAATGAACAATTTTAAATTAAAACATATTTTTTTTAGAATTAAATAAAATAAATAAATCACAATAAAATTCTACATAATTCTCAGCTCTGAAAAGGCTTAAAGATTTTAAGGTGCAAAATATTGATAATTATACAGATATCCCGAATACCGGTAAACAAAAGTAACAGCTTATTTTAAGAGAACCAGTTAATATAATATTACTTTTTATTTATTTTTTTTAATAAATACAGTAACTCACAAATGTTTAACGTACGTTAGTGAAATTGAATGTGTATATCTTTTGTGGGTTGGCAGACTTGCCTTGTAGCTTGGTAGACGATAATACAACTCTTGCCAGATGATCAGCAGTGTCTACAGTGTTATAAGACCAAAAACTTATTGATTTTCTGTTTAAATCGTCTAAATCTCGAATTTTTCTTTGGTGCACACAACTTTTAATAAATTCTAAGCAAAAATATCCAAAGGAATGATATCTGAAGATTAAATGGCCATGCGATTGGATCTCCTCGTCCGACCAACATCCGGGTAAAATGTAAAACTTTGTAGTAATTTTAACAATTCTTTTCTACAATTTTAATTTGGTGCATTGCGAAGTTTTACATCATGATAGTGAGCATTGTCAATTACTAAAATTGAGTAAAATGAAAAGTTTGGTATTAATTTTGTTTTCAGCCATTTTTTGTAGTTCGTAGCATTCATTTTCTTTCGATATTCTTCTTACTTTTGACCCGATATAAAAATTAAAGTGCATTCAGAATTCCTTGTTCAGCACTGCCGGCCTGCAGTAACATCAGCTTCGATCCTTTGAATAAGGGTTGTTTGGCTATTAATCGGCATGTTGAATGAATGTATGAGTCTGAAAAAAAAATTGTTTTAAACTTACATCGTATTTTCAACAAAAATAGTCTTTTTATTCCTTCAATCTAAAACTCTAACTTCTGAGTAAAATAAAGTTTTTTTTATATGCAACGTATCTACAGATTCAGATGTTCTTTTATAAAATCGTTCAAAACTTCTTTTATTCCGTCGATATTTTATCCTACATATGAAAAGTATCTAACCTTTGAAATTTATGGGTTTTTAACTTTTTTCTTCATTTATTTACGAGTTTTTCCTGATGAACTGAAATTCTTATTTTCTTCCAAATAATTTGAATGTATAATAAATAATTTACGTACTATCCTGCAAGACATACCGCAAAGATCAGCAACGTGAATTTGAATTTCTGAATGTAATATTTCTAGATTTTTATTTATTTATTCTATTATAAACGTTCATTATTAAAGATTTTCTTTGATATTTTTTTTTTTTTTTTTTATCCACACCAGGTTAAAATCAGCAGTTAATTTTTGGTTGAGACATTATGAAGGTGAGTGTGAATGAGAAAGAAGAATGAAAAAAAACTGCTGATGATGTGTATTGAAATTATAGTTATAAAACAAGAAAGGAAAAGTGAAAAATAATAAACACCGTTTCCAAAAGGCGGAAACGAAAATGCCAAAATTACCAATACGAGTCTAATTTTATTTTTTTTTTGTACTATGACGTCCTATAGCGCTATTCTGTGCTACCATTGTAATTAGCAGTATTAGCACTACTTTAGACACTGTTCATCTTTATATTTTAATATTATCATACAACCATAAACATTGCTATAGGAATACCTAAATAAATGAGAAGGTTAGATTTTTATCTATATCTAATAGTTCAAATCAATCGTTCAATTTTTTATTTCCTTGTAATATTAAATGTAAAATGCTAACTTACAACCAACCAAGTATTTAAGCCGAGTTGTTGGACCATTTTAATAATATTACCTATTATCAATAACGTTTATTATTTTAATAATATTATTGAAAATTATAATTTTATTTTAGCAACTACCGTAGTGAATAAACATTTATTTATATATTACGCTTAAGTTTCTGCATTATAATGAATTTAGATTGTATACATAGATTATCTTTTTAAAAAAAAGAACTTATCATATTGCTTACATTAAATTTTTAATTAAATCAAAGGGGAATTATTAACGGATTTGATCAAAGGTTTGAAACATGAAAACATACGAGCGCGCGTGCACACACATACACACACATATATATATTTTATATTCGTATAAAATAAGTATTTTACATTTATCTTAAATGTGAACACTTATCAGTCATATTTTGTAGACATTAAAAATATACCAACAACAGATAATCATCTAGGCATTCAAGTTTGTGTAAGATATACTTTTGTATGCTTTTTTTATATTAACCTTTATAATATTCAAACTTAATTTACTTCTATTTTTAATCTATTATTAAATCGTTAATGGATAAAATAAATTGTTAAACAGATTCATTAGAATTATTTATTTATTAAAACTGAACGCATAACATTTCATTTAAGGACAGTAGTAGCTCCAGTACAGTAGTAGGCTACCACGTAAAAAGTGAGTGGATTAATACTGATTGAGTTGATATAACTATTGTGATAATTTATATTGACATATAATTGTACACTAACACACAAACACACCTACACGATAAAAAGGTATACTGTTTGATTTCCTTGAAAGGGAATCGAGTTTCAACTTCCAAGTCGGGCATGATAACACGAATCGGCATGTAGTTTTAGGCAGGTTAGAAATGAAGTTGTCTCTTTACACCGACCGGTAGGGGTTTGAAAGGAATTCCAACACCTAGTGCAGTTTGTGAAAGTGAAATAAGTACACCGGACTTCGGCCTTCGGTCTCACTTTAACTCGTAAATATCACGCGTTGGTTCGCTGGTTAATAAGGGGCTATTAGCACAATGTAATCAATTAGAATTGCATAAAACGGCGATTTGATTTAAAACAATTTTGTATCGAATCGAGTTGACCGTTTATTATTATCTACGTTATTTATCAGTAGGCAGATGTAGAACAATGAAAATAATAATTATTTGGTACATATACTGGGCTTGGTAGTTAAGACATGATTCGCTGTTGTAAAGGACTCTATAAAATGTACTTGTACTCGTGTGTATATAAAATACAATTCACTCAGTACGGGTGCGGTCCAACTAGTATTGTAACTCATTGTAGCAGTTATTTCAACATCATGTAGTAAATTATATATAAAATTAAATGAAATGTATTTCTATACAGAAAACAATACAACGGTTAGCCAAATACACCTCTTCGGTGTATAAAAAAGAAGGATTCACTATTTATGTTCGATTCGGCTTTGAGTTGTTTCATTTTAATTTCTGTGCATTATTTGACAGTTTGATATAATTTTCGCTTTTCACATTCTCAATATTTGTTATTTTTGTGTCCGATCTCATCATTCAATAAAAATCTGACCTGTCACTATTATTTAAAATTTTAACATCGCACAAACCGATTCGAAAAATGTGACTACGATTTTAAGAATGTTTATATTATATTTCATCCACCTTCTCTCTCTCTCTCTCTCCGGTTAAAGATTATTGTTTAAACTATCACAAAAAATTCAAAATTAGTAATATTCTAGATGTGTGATGATGATGGAAAAATTATTTAACTATTTACCATCGGCTAGCTATTATCTAATATTTTTATTCCGATTTAATGAAGGCGTACAAATTCTTTCGTCTTTGCTGATCGGTTGTAATTCAGCAATAATCTAGTTCATAAATGCGACTGTATATTTATAACTATGGTCTTTCAAGCCTTACATACACTGTTATTGTGGAAGTTGATGTATTAGTCGTTCAAAAAGACGTCATTAATAATATACACGTGAGGTACACATAGTTAAGGTACTTGTGTTTAATAAAATACTCATGCGGTTAATCACTTTATATTATAATTAGTGATTGTTTAATATTTATACTGTCAAAATAAAAAAAAATCATACAGAACTTATACACTCTTCTAACTGATGATATTTTCAAACTTAATATTGCATTTTTATTCTATTATGTTATTTTTTTAAACCAATTAAATTTAATATAAAGTTATAGTATAATATAATATAGTTATTTTAATTTTAGAATGTGATTTTAAATTTTGTTACAATAAATTCTAAATTTAAATCATTTTTTAGTTGTTTTTAATCTTTACAATAAATTTTTCGTTTCTATAATAACAGTTATAATAGTAACAGTTACAGTTACTCATTAATGGTTTTAATTTCTTCTTTTTTTTTTGTCACCCTGAATTTGTTTTACTTACATATTTTACAGAGAACAAATGGATAAAATGATAAGATATAATAACTGCAAGAAACTTTCAAGGAAACGAATTCAAAACCAGCAGACTTAGAATCTAGTTAAGACTTTTTTTTAATTTTGTTATTCGGTTTAATCTTTTCCATTTACTAACTTTTTGTGTTAATATTAATTTATATATATATATATTATTTCTTTTTCTTTTCTTATTTTTTTTTTTTTGAATATATATATCATATGAGTGGAAATTATAAGATATTATCATGAATTTTATTATTATATTTTATTTTTAATATAATTTTATTGCTATTTTTTTGTTATTGTTTTATTGAATTTTTTTTATATATAGTTAAAGATTTTTTATTTTATTTAATTTTGAAAACACTTTTTCGATGAGTATAAGTGACAACATAAACTACGAACAGATCACTGAGATTCTAGTTCGCTGAGTGTGCTAAATTTTCTGCTAAATTATAATTTGAGGGAAAAACTTTACATACATTTTTACCTTACTCGTCCTCGCACGCAAAATATGTGAGGTAAAACAGTCTCTTAATCTAATTTTGTAATTGGTAAAGAGCAATATAGATTTTTTAAGCATGATTATGAAAAAAAAAAAACAGAAAAATTTTTTAGTTTCCCTATCTAAATTGACTGAATAATAAAATAACAAAGTTAAATGGAAAAAAAAAACTATAGGAACATTAAAAAAGAAAATAATAAAATCAACTCATTAAAAAAAGATAAAGTGACAATATATTTTCTTTAAAAATATAATACTATAGGTAATTAAAACACTGGCGAACTATAATTCCAGCGATCCATTTTCGGTTAGTGTTATCATCTATAGTCTTTGGTGAGTTTTAAGTACTTGGACTCGTATCTAACCTACTTCGTAACTGAACTGAATTTTAATCCCTAATTTACAATTATCTGGTCGTTAATATTCAGGTTTCAGTTAGTTATTGATCTGTCAACTGAGACTGGACAAGATCAGTCCTTGATTTGTATTTACACTTATTTAACTAATTAATTATATAATATTAACATAATACTCGTAAAGTGATTACCCTTTAACTTATTCAGAAAAAAAAGTACAGCAAATAAGCATGACATATCTACTAAAACGCAAGTAAACTTTAACCCTTAAGCTACCACTTTGTTAATTTCAAAGATTAGTTGTACTGTGAATGTGATTAGATATGAAAAGAAATTTTGAATTCTAGTTGCGAAGGTTTAATTGCTGTACAGTTCACGGAACAGCTAAGTATACAGCAATATTTATAAGTTTTCATATCCTTCTCTAATGCGGTATAAATTGAAACTAAAATGGAGTATTTGCGACAATCACGATGAAAACTAAACGAATGAGCAAAATTGTTTAAAATCGATTTGATTGAAGTCCGAATTTAGACAGAATTTTTCAGATTATTTTTTTTTCAGTAATACATTAAGTGGATACAAAGGTTCGTGAGATATGATAAACTATTGTCAAAACAGTTTTCTCTGAAAGTAATAAAATTCATTATATGGTCAGTTCTTGTGTTGAATAGCGTGGTGTTAATTGTAAAGCTAAATGTCATCTGCATTTCTACAAGTTTGAGATGCTGATGTTCAACTATAAACTTGCTTTAGTGAAAAAGGTCACGAAAATAGCTTCACTCTTATTTTTCCTAGTCAGTAGACATGGAATACTAATTATTCTTTATTGGTTGTGCCATTTCCAGTAATGCCGATCTCTGTGGCCGAGTGGTAGCGTCTCGGTCTTTCATCCGGAGGTCCCGGGTTCGAATCCCGGTCAGGCATGGAATTTTTCACACACGCTACAATTCATTCATCTCATCGTCTGAAAATATACCTTAACGGTGGTTCCGGAGTTAAAAAAAAAAAAAATTTCCAGTAATAACCTATGACTTATGTGAGGCTACTTAAATAACCGTTACGTTTACGACACTCAATATAAATACTTAGATTATAATTAAGTTTTATTTTTATTTAGTAAGGAGCAATTTATTCGTCTGAATCATTTCTCTTAAAATTTTTGGCATTGAGTATGTCTGAATATCTGTTCTTTTTAATTGTTCGTAGATTTTTTATATGATTTTGTTATTTTTTACCTTTTTTTTTTTAAATATGTTCAAATTTCGACCTTTATTATTTTTGAATTAGTTAAAATTGTTTTACGGTTTGATCCTATTGTAACAGTTTTATCGTGACAAAAAGTAATTTGTAAATAAAAATGGAAAAGAAATTAAAATTTTTAGCATTTTTATATTTTCCGGATATTATCAACAGGTGAATCATTAGACTTTTACCCTGAAATTAAGAAAGATGTAATTGCTTCATGTTCATTGATATGACTTTATTAATCAAGAGTAAGCTGGTAGTTTCTAAGGCCGTTTCCCACAGAAATAATGCAGCATCGACCGGTCGGTGCAAAGATGTACTAGGTTGAACAAGTTTTATTAAGTTTTTGTTACTCTTATCGGGCTTCAGTTGTATCTAGTAAAGCTGGTTTACGGCAGAACTTTAACAAGGTTCTAATTCCTATTAAGGAAAATCTAACATTCGTCCTAGATACATTTGATTAATTGGGAGTTATGTTTATAACATATATATCTTCTGATCTCATTAATGCTCTCGCTATTTTATAAATCATAGCTGTGTACCGATCCAGTAAACCGTAGAAACATAATTCCCTTTACTTTAGAATTTTTAGGTGTAAATAGATATACAGCGCTTATAATTAGTGTCTATTTGAATGGTAAAGAATGAATAACGGTTTGATTTTTAATCCTTATTTACTTTTGTTCGGTATAGGAATTAATTAAAAAATTTCAGGAATATTGAAATAAAAATTGCTTTTAATACCATACTCGTTACCTCAGCTTAAATGTAAATATTTCATCGGCTGATAAGGAAAGGTGTAGTATATATTTCTGTAAAATACATGTTATGCGTGGGCCACACCTTGTCCGATACTCGATAAATAATGCGCTCACAATAAATAGGAAAATTGTTTGCTAAGATTGCTTGTATGGGCGGTGGAAGACGCGATTAAATATGCAAATTCAGGATAATAACAATTACAGATGACCTTTACCCTTTTGCTTGCACCAGATATGCATTATTTATTAAGGTACGGATAATAGGATGAGAGAATATGACATCGGGTATCATCCTCACTCGGTTGGCCCACGCTGATGCTTCGACCCATCAATAAATTACGCCTTATTATGACAGTGGAGAGAACCCTGATTACAGGTTTGTGACGCGCTTTGGAGCATATCAATGAACGAAGGCAAATCTGACTGGCACCAGTAATTTTATACAGAGTTATCACTGAACCGTGTTTTATCTTTACAGGTGAAAATTATAACTCGTAAAATAAAAAATAAAAATTTTTAGATATCACTTAGGTTGCTATCTATCAATGTTTGGCTATTTGTATTAATTTTTCTATTGTTATATTTTAGTACCGTTTTATAAACTATAAAAATTACTGTTATTATATCTATTATTATGAGAAATCAAGCAGATATTTGGCTGTTAGAAAGCTATGATTAATAACCTAATACATATATTTTAAACTAAAGCAGTACTTTGAAATTACAACACAACTGCAGCAAACAACTACTTAATAACAATAAAAACAATAAAAGTAACAATAAAAGGTTTTTCATTTAAGCCGATTGTTATTATTTTGACCCTCCCTGGGTGAGAGTCTAGCTATCCAGCCTCTAAATGAGATGAACGATTTTTTTTCATAAGCAGTTGAATTTACTCAGCCTAGCAATTCTATTATCAATTATCTGGAAGGACAATGCCTTGTTAAAATTTAAAAATCATAGGTGGTTCGTTTTTACTTACGGTAGTGGTTTAATATGTATCCTATCAAGTAAATCCTAAAAAAAAATTTCACTGGAAACACCCTGAACCTCTTCTTTTTTTAAACATTCTTATTATAAATGTTAAAATTTCTGGTTTCTTAGTTGTTATTCTATGAAAAATATCCCCGAAATTAATTTTTATCGGAGTTATTTGTCTTGTATATGTTTTGCGGCATTTCGCCGACAAAAATTCAAACTGGTATTCGACATTTACTGGTTTCTACGTTATGATGTGGTTAACATAGGTAAATTATCATAATTTTTTAAAAGTTACTTAATGTTGTCTGGATTTTAGTTCTAATAATGTTATATGTTCATATAGTTGATCTTATAGTTCTTATGATTTTATAATCATTTATTTATTTTTTTTAATTGTGTTCTTTCTTTTAATTTTCCCTTAACAGTTTGAGTAATGAGATTAAAAGCTTATTTTTAATGACTTGCGTAATATCTAGTAATAAAAGTTTTAGCGTCATTATGTTTTTTGTTTCTTTTCTTCAAGTCTTTTTACAACCCCTTAATGTATTTCATTGTTTTTTTTTTTTTAGTAATATTTATTTTATTTTTTTTTACATTAATTACCGTTGGTGAAGTGATATTCTTGGTCTGCGGGTGATAATAAATTTTCCAGCTGTAAAGAAAATAAAATTGTTCCCGTCTCTAATAGAATAGTAGATAAAACAAAGTTTTGCCAAAAGATAGACTGAAAACTTTCTTTTAGATTTTGAAATATATTTTTAAATTCGCATTAATTTTACTTTTCTATAATCATTTAAAATATATTAAATTATAAAAAGTGTTTCAGGAAGAGAAGAAGCAAGCTCCCCCATTTTAATAAAGACAAGTTTTCGAGAAAAAAAAATTGTTTTAAATTTTATTCGTTCTAATTTTTTCCCCTGAAATCTTCATTACAGAAAAAACATATTTACATAAATATTCTGTGAAAAAGATGAGGATTCTGTATTGAATGGGAAAAAGTTTCCAAAAGAAACTCCTAATCATTTATATTGGGCTCTAGTTTTTTATTTTTTTTTTAAGTAAATTTCATAGTATTGTAACATATCAAGAATGGATTCTGCGTGTAATTATTTTATTAAAAGCTAAAATTTCAATGAGGGTTACCATAACTCATACAATTTATTTTCAGTCATAACTACAATTTGTCACAATGAAGTCAACGAAAATTAATAAAAAATATAGGCTGTCATAATAGTAACTGATTTATCCTTCCTCATATTAATTATTTATTGGTTTTAGATTAGTATAATCAACTAAATATGTAATTAGTAGATAGGAGGATTATGAATATGATTTGTAGATTTATGTTACTTTACATTTTGGTATCAGGAAGCACCCTCCCACGTTAATGAACCTCACTGATTAATACTTGTTAATCAGAACGATAATTCAGACTAATAAGTAAAATTCCGTA
>JAAAKQ030141276.1:16604-31367 GCA_010016005.3 Zanna intricata
TGGTTCCTCCTCACGCGTCGCAGTCTCCTCCTGAGAGCTCCTAAGAACTGAGGCTCTTGCCTCAGTTCTAGGAGCCTGAGGCAAGAGCCTCAGTTCTTAGGGAGACAATGATCTCGGACCCCAGTAAACCCTCTCCTTGTCTGGCCAAGCCTTGGTCGCAGCCTGTCACTCTCTTTCCTCAGCACCGTATTATTTTGTTACCTAAGAAAAATATTTAACAATTTTCTCTGTCAATTTTTCAAACTTGTTGGATTGAAAATCCAATAACATTCGATTTTTCTAACTTTTTTGGGTTTTATTTATCTTATATAATTTTGTTCAAAATTAAATTCTCTACCAGTTTTTAAAAGTTTTTTATGTGTTTATTACTCATTTAACAAAGTTATTGAACACCAAGCATAAAACAGGGTTTTTTTACCCCCAATTAATTAGTTTTGTCCCAAAACCTACTACAGATACGGTTCTAAGACTTACTTTATTTGATTTTTCAGTTAAAAACCATAAGAAATCACCAATTCTGTTTCTTAATTAACGTCCTAATAATTTCATTACGGCCTCATTTTCAGTGGTAGCTGAAATCCGAGGCAAATCTTTCACTAACCGTAACTCGCTAAAGAAGCATTTTAGGACATAAGTTTATATGAACTTTTTCCATTAATTTTACGACTACAGTAGGTTATGAAAGTCCCTGGAGAACTTTGTGATACATTCTGTATATTGTTACAAATCAAACACTATTGTCTTCAATTATATTATTTATTTTATGTTTAGAAAACTGTTTTTTTTTTACTGGATAGGTTTAACGCTGTTCTACATTATTTACTTATTAATAGTAGTTATTTTTCATAATTACTAACATCTTTAGGTAACTTGTTTTATATACGCCAATCATTTTCTTCCTCTCGGAGGACACTCCCTCCTCGGTACACCCCTATTAAAAATTAAGTATACTGGGTAACTTAGTTGGAGGTATTAATATATTTTGGGAAACTATGATTTTTCTACTTACAAGATTATGCCACAAATTTCTTCCACTCTACTAATACGTCATAAAGTTTCCTTATTTTCTACCATCAAACCATTTATTTTACAATATTTTCCATTAATAATAGATTCTATACAGCTTTTCTTCCTATTTTCCTGTTGTCCACATTTCGCTAATTCAAAGAGCTAATTTCTTATGACTTCCTTTAAGCTCCCTGTATTTACATTTGTTATATTACTTTCTTTTTTGTCACACTTGGTTCACTCATGCAGGAATGGCAAAAGTTTTGGAAAGCCACACATAAGCGTGCATGTACACGTCAGTTGATCCCCACGCTTGGACCTGATTGAGAAGGAAGCATGGTGAGGTTGGGTTCTGTAGCTCGCAGCCGCTCTCTAGGCACGGGGGATTTGGGGCTTGTTTACATAGGTTCAAAAGACGAGAATAACCGAAGTGCATTTATTGTTGGCAACAGGATTCCCCCGAGTATACGTTGTATGTGTGCCCCAGGTGGGCAGAGGTGAAGGAGAGAATACGCTTGGGGTGGCCAGAGCAGAAACCACCGTTGATTACATGTTGCATAGTGCGGAAGAATGGCGGACTGTTGAGGAGCAAGCGTCCTGAAATCAAAGGAGAATAAATATAGAGCCCGGGAAGCAGATTGGGGAACTACTGGTAAGAGAAGGGCGGGCTGCCCTTTAATTAATCAAGAGGTGACGACTCCTTGAGATGGGCCACACCCGATGAGTGATTGGGGACTCCGGAGGCTCGGGAGTGGAGCCTGTGGCCTAGGCGGGCTGTCTAGGAGGGTGAAGTTAAGACCGTGTCCCGGGTGCCTTTGGACTCGAGGGGTCCCTTTGGTGATTCACCACTTGAGGCAAGGCGAAAAGACCATAATCCCGATGGAAGAAGTCCCCTGGAGGGTTCCCGTTAGAAACACGACAATGGCAGATCATAGCCCCGATGGGAGGGCCCTTTTGGGGTTTGGCGAGGAGTAGAAGACCGAGTCCTTGCCGCTTGGGTTGCTCTGACGTGGACGGCATAGCTGGGCGCGCTAGGGAGAGTCCTAAGTGGTTAAAGGCGAGGCACCTACCAGGACCACGTAATGCTTGATTGCAGGTCCAGTTCTGTGAGACTATGAAAAAAAAAAACAAAATAAGTTATTAAATAAAAAAAAAGAATAAGGTAGAAAGGATTAAATGTTTAAAATTTGATTCGTAGAGAGCGTTAAATTAATACTGAGCGCTTTATAAATGCCGAGCAAGTCAAAAAATCGTTGCCAGTTTTTTTTTTTTGTTAAATATTTATAGGCTTAAAAATTTTATGGATAAGTTAGAACATTTTCTGAAAATAAATATTTATTGAGCATAAGTAGTTGTTCTTACTCGAACGCATAATTTTGTTGGTTGTTCACGCTTTAAAAAAAATTACATATTAATTACAAAAGTTTTATTTTATCCTAAAAAAATAAAACAATAGATGGTGCAGATTTATTTTAAAAAATTTTTTCAGTAAATAAATTAAGTTACAATACGTAAAAATTATAATAAAAAATTATCTGTTTATTTTTGGTAAGAAAATAATATCATCTTCCTGGCTTGTAATCTACATAATTAAAAATAATAGAACTTGATTTACAACAAAAAAAATTAGGTGTAAATATCACAAGTGTTTCTCTTATAATTTTTCTCAAATAATGTTTTGTTTGGATAAATTTTCACGAATTACTTGATAATCGTGTATCACGAATACGGTAGACAAATACAAGAAAGTGATTGTCTTGTCTTGAATGTATGTTTATAACAGAAGTCAGCTAATAAAAAAAATAACAACAAAAAAAAAAACGCCAATTTATATAGACTTTCGTTACACTTCATAAATTTGAATTTCATTTACCTTATAGTCATGCGGAAGAGAGAGTTATTCTATAAGATTAAAAAAAAAATTTGTTTCTTCTGCTTCACAAGTTTTATATATGCTACATTAAAAAACTGACTGTATTCTACATTATTATAGTTTAGAAAGGTATCAGTAAATGTTATGATATACAGT
Organism: Zanna intricata; assembly: GCA_010016005.3. Lineage (NCBI taxonomy): Eukaryota > Metazoa > Arthropoda > Insecta > Hemiptera > Fulgoridae > Zanna > Zanna intricata. The sequence continues at coordinate 19,642 of JAAAKQ030141276.1, forward strand.
TGAATTAAAAATTAGAAAAAAATAATAAATAAGTAATATTGGTATTGAAAAACTATTTTTACTTTGTTAGAACCCTATACCGTTTCAGTCCCGAACTCGATTTTATTAGATGTTACGGCCGCATAATGTTAATACCCTAAATAATATTAATTTAATGTACGAGCCTAAGTTATGTCAAGAAATCATCCATTGAGTTTTCCATTCCGAATAGTCTAAATAAAACAAATGGATTTGTTAAATTATACAACAATGTTTTAATATTATTGTAATGTAATAATAATAATACTGTGTAAGGGTATGTTTTGATTCATTAATCTGACATAGAATGTGTACATGTGTATTTCATCGGCGTACATTTCTTGCTGATATACAAAGTTTTTTTTCCTTTATTCAAATTCCATTAATGGAAAAAATAAAATTAAAAAGCACATTTTTTAATAATAATCAAGTGAGACTTTTCCAAGCATCTTTGTAAATTAAATGTAAATATAATATTAAAGTTACGTTAATGATTCTATAGAAAGATTTTCGATTGGTTATGTATTTGCAGTCGATCGCAATAAACATATTTAGTTTTCCTTATAAAACAGCCTATTTAAGTCTGAGCTTGATGCAAAGTTATGATCCTGTAATTCTTCATCAATGAATGGCTTTTTATGCATACTATCTTTGTAAATTATATAATTAAGATATATTTACTCGTATAACTCATCCAATAACTTTTCTTTCACACGAAACTGATCAATCTCGGTTTTTATTAATCGAGAACTTAATAGAGTTCTTATAGGATTCCAAACCACATTGTCAGAAAATTTATTTGCTCTTCAAAGTAGTTAGAATTTAGCCGATCTTCGTAAACCGTATCGTGAATGGTGGTTTTATGTGTGGTTTACAAAACATAGATTGAAAGCACTATGGTTGGTTATTGTCAGAAAAAGTTGCATGAAATTCTACACTATATTATTGTATTCTGTTAAAATCATCGGTGCGTTATAATCATAAGAATATTATAGTTTATTTTTTGGGTTTATAAATGTAAGACATAGATATCTTACTACTGGCGGTGCGTCAATTCGGTAACTACCCCAGCTATTCTGTATTTCATCTCATTTCTCTACTATACATTCTCGGTATCATCTCTGCCTTTCATCTGGAGGTCCCGGGTTCGAATCCCGGTTACGTATGGCATTTTTCATACACTAAAAATTTCCTTCTGGGCTAAGGACTTTAGAATTTGAGCTCGTAATTCCAAAAAAAACATATTATACAGCTCTTATTCTTCCTATTATACATTACTACAAAGAAAGTTCAGCTCTCCTATATACTCGTATTTGTTGTATTTTACGTAATGTGTGGCCGAAATATACAACTTCAAGTCAGTGACCCGAATCTCATTCCTTTCCCTTGTTAACTAGAGAAATATGGATGTTAGGTATCTTATACGGATTTAACTTCTTATAGAAAAAGATCACTATAGTTATTTTGTTTCAAAATAGAATTAATTTACTTACGAAAAACAATTTTTTTAAAAAAAATGATCTTAGTATATTAGAATAATTTTATTTCCAAAGCCTCCTTGTTTTATCAATATACATTCTCAAAAACGATTATCCGTTAATAACAATGATTTGTAAATTATTAATTTCAAAATACTTACTCTATCCTTCAAATTTATATTTCTACTTTATTTTAAAAATGTAAATATCTTTCAAATTATATATTTTTCTTTTTTTATGATGAAGTGATTTTGGTCGTAGAAAGAGTATAGTACATGACTTGTAACGCATATTACGCACTCGTGAAAATACGTACCTTTTCCACTTGTGCGTAATATGCTTTTTACAACTCTAGTTACGTAATATACTATTCTAGATGAATATTATTCGTATCTTCGTGATTTACTGATTAGCAAAGATTTCAGATTTCTGGTGTGTTGTATAAATAAAGGTTAATAATAATTAAACTAATTTAGTGTACTCCTGTATACTGGTTACAAATGTTAATTTTGACCTTACGGAGTAAAATATTCAATTTTTATTATTGGATTATTTGTTGAATAATCATAAATGAAAAAGAAACAGTCATACAAGAAAAATGAAGATAATATGCACAAAAATATATCTCAAAAAAACTACAAGAAAATGAATATAAAGAGGAAACACTTGATTTTCCATTTTTCCTGTGTAAATACATATATTTATACATTTTATGTATGCATTTGTTTCAGTCTACTAGATAATAACTATCGCTATAAAATTTAGTAACCTTCTCATGTTTCGTTTTTGTTTTCAATTTGTTGATGGTTATATCATAATAATTTTAAAAAACATAGTATTTGATAGATACAATACTTACTTTTATTTAAAGAGTAATAAAGGGATTTTATTCTAACTTAATATTTCATGTAAGATTGTTATTAATATTTAATGTTAATAAAAACTAATATTTTAGCAATTGTGTAACTGTCCACTTTATTAAAGAATTGGAGGATCGTATCTCACTTTCAAATAAAATAAGTTGAAATGAAGTGCAGCACAAAATGTATATATGACATTTGATAGGCGTACAAAGGAAGTCTGTGGTGTCCGCATCAGATTTTTTTATGTTATATAAGAAAGGTTTGTTTAACTAAATAATATAATAAACTTGGAATTTTCCTTATTGAATATTAATTGAGAATAAACTATTAACATGGTTGTAAAAAAACACAAGAAATTTTTAAAATATCAAAGTTAATTAAAATTAAACGGAGTGAAAAATTATTATTAAGTATTTTTAACATTTATTAAATATTAATCATGCGTTATTTAAGCAAAAAAAAAAAACTAATTAAATAAAATTAACAAATTAAATAAATTTTACATTAAAAAAAGATTGAAACGAAAAAATAAAACTCTTTATGTAAAAGCCTTTGTAGAAAACTGTTCTAATTTTCATCTAGGAATTAGACAGAAAAATGTACTCAAAATGTACAAAATTGAAACGGGACAATAATTTAATTAATATCAAATATTCTTTTATTATTTATTTTGACGTGAAACGTCTTTAAAATTACACCGAAACATACGGGAACCAGAACAGAAATTTGTAGCGTAAGGAAAAGGTCTACATCGTCTTGCCTTAATCACTCCCCAACTATTAGTCTCAGAGACGTAAATGCGGTGTCTTTTTATAATTTACATGGTCAGCTCGCCGAACCGACTTTAGTTTGCGTCACTAGCAAACGGGTTGGCGGGAAGGGCACAGCGCAGATCGGCCAAAACTGGCGCTCTCGCTCATTTCCATTTAGTATAACTCACGACTTACACGTGATAGCGGTAATTCGTGTGTTCGTGTTCAGAGTTTGTCAAGATAGATTGATTTAAGTAATAATAAGCGTATTTTTGACAATATTTGTGTGTAAAAAATTAAAGTACAGATGACAAAAAATATAAAAATTCAATACGTCAGCCTCAGCCTGCGCGAAAGCCAGTCAGAAATAAAAATTTCGCATATCGTTGAAGAGGGGAGGTTATGAGCCTCACACAGGTACTGCAATGCCCGAACGAGATTACTTCGGGAACGACGCAAAGCTGGCACGGCACGCTCAGTGAACGACGCCGACGGCGTGAGCAGCACTACTGCTGCTTATTACTCCTTAAGTCTCTTAGTTCTCATATCACTCCCAAAGTTGAACAAATCGTCGTCGAATATTAGTCGAAATAAATATCATGTATCACTTAGAGTCAGTTTCATGTTAAGATTAAATTTAATACGCAGTCAATGTCTCGTTTTTATTTCAATCCATATCCTAAAAGTGACTCGCTGACATACAGACCGACCAATTTATCTGCAAAGTTAGCCAAATGAAGGTACTAAAATTTTCCACTGGTCTTTTAGTTATGTTAAAAAAAACGATGGGGGTCTCTCATTTAATTCTGCAGATAATTTGGTCGGTCTGTAGCTCGGAGGAACTTCATCCAAGGTCTGTAACGTTTCACGTAAAAACCAACGGCCATGCGACCCGACACAGCCCCACTCGATATTTTATTATTTCTTTACCTTTAAATAATTATATAAATATAAATTTCTGAGTATTACCGATTTTAATAATATTTTACATAATTTGATTTTCAAGAAGGCATCTTCAGAAAAAACTATAAATTAAAATATACTTCTTAAATAATTTTAACGTTTTCATTAACATCCATCAATTAAACAGATGAAATAAAAAGGGGTTATTGTCACTGTAGAAAACAAGATTATTTTATGCATAAAAACTAATTTTTTTTTCATGCTTAAATTATTTTCCGTTCATTGTTTATATTCTTGCATTATACAGCATGATCGACATTAAAAGTATTAACAAAAACGTTTAAATTATTGAGAATAAGGTTTTTAACTTATACTTTTTTTTATTGAAGATTCTTTCTGTATAATTTAGCTCAATTAAAAATGTTATTAAAAAGGCAACTGCAGAAGATTGTATTAATCTTTTTAAAAAGGTTATTTTTTTTGTTTTTTAATTAATTGTTGAGTTTAGTTTTAGTACATATTGAACAATTACTTTAAAAGAGGATGTTGGATTCCCGTATTAAAATAAAAATATCGTTTATTAAAGGTACTTATACTTTTATTAAAAATAAATTGACGCCTATTTAAAATATTTATAAATATGAAGATTTAAAAAGTTTAACTTTACTTGTCTGTTAGATTAATTTTATTATGATTTTGATTATAACAACGATAAGAAGTAACTTTCAATCATAGAGGTAATTTAACCAATCGCATTAAACAATTTGAGGAAAATTCCAAATTTACTGAATAATACGTATTTTTAATTAAATTTAGTGTCACAGTCGTAACTATAATGTTTATATTATATTGTTTTGTTATCATGTTATTTATTTAAAACAATTTTTTTTAATGTTCAAAAATGATGGCATGACCATATGTAATCTTTAATTGTTAATTATTGTAAATCGAAGAGAAAATCTAATCGATACAGTTGAAATCCGACAAAAACAGAAACTTTATTAACGCGGACGGACAATGTTACTCCTTTAAATTTCATCGTTGCAATCTACTATACACTTCTGTATGAAAAATTGCATAAAAGATACTGACAGTATCATGTACAAGAATATTTTAACCTTTCACCAGGCTGTTGCTGCGTATTTACGAGCTTGAAAAATTGTACCCGCAACTCTACTTGGTTATTATTTTCATTTCAATTAAGTAATAACATTGACTGAACTCAATATTTAAAATAATAATAAGTGCTTCCAGTTATACCTAAAACTGCACTGCTGATATATCAGATGCGGAAATTTCATCCTCAGATGGGCGACAGAAAATGTAATAAAACGAGATGAAAAGTGCATCGATGTCAGTGGTGGAATTTCCTAACATTAATAATAAATAATAATTGTAAATTAACCCAGTACAAACCATAATGAATATTTTTTTTTTCTTTAAGTAAATTAAAATTATTTTTCAGACCTTCGTAGCTGAATAAGTTGCATCTAGGCATTTCTTGCGGAAGTCCCGGGTTCGAATCCCGGTCAGGTATGGAATCTTTTCATACACTATCAATTTCTACTGGGCTAATGACCATAGTTTTTGATGTCCGCTCTTTCATAACAAAAGTATATATGTATTTTAATTTTTCAAAATTTTGATTATAGAATTCACGTATTTATTAGTATAATAAATTAATTGCATTTGAAATCTGAAAAAACTGTTTTCGTTATAGAATTTTTCTATTTTACATGAAAACTAGGAAAATATGTTCAGGGACCTGTTTAGTTTAATACTTCAGATCACTAAACATAAGAAACCGTTATGTTTCCCCCTTATATAACGCCTTAATAATTTCAGTATGACTTCATTTACCAGGGAACTGAAATCCTGACGAAAGTTTTCGCTAGCTGTAACTCGATATATCGGATATATATTTGTATGAATTTTTTCACCGCCTAGCGCTATAGCTATGGAACGGAAAGTATGATAATCGGTCCAGTTTGAGTATATGCGGTTTTCACTGAATCTTTAGGTTTTGAAACATAAGGAACCCAAAAAACCGGATGGAAATTTTTCGGATGTTCGTATGAACATGTGTGTATTCAATGTCGCACCTTAAACCTTCTTATAACTCCAGAACCAGTTGACCGATTTTGTCTAAACTTGAGCAGATTACTTCTATATATGGGCACTGATGCCATTAAATTCTCGATTTAAAAGGTCAAGGGGGTAAGGCTGTAAAGCAAGGACAATCATAGTATCTAGAGATTTCGCCTAATTAAGGCATTATTTTCTTAGACACATTTGTTAATTAAAAATAATATTTCCAAAAAAGATTTTGCAAAATTGCCTCCTACCTCAATAAAATGCTGTACGTAAAATAGAGGCTAAGTGGATACAATGTGTCATTAGTACTCCCTCTCACCACAAGGAGCTCTAGTGTAACACTCACGTAACGCTGCTGTTATCGTCTACTATGTTGTAACATCACCAAATGAGCGCTAGAGTAAATTCTAGAAAAAAGGCAGGCGTAGGACCGGCAGCGAAAATGTTACATATTTTATGTTTCATTACACATGATTTTAGTTAAATGTTTTTGCCAACTGTAACCAAATTTCGTTCACGGATTTAGCGTACTAACAAAAAAAAAAAAAATTTTACAACGAAAAGCTTCAAAATCCTGAACGTTTTTAGCTCTATCTTGAGTTGTGATTTTTTAACACTGCTTTAACTTTAATTGTTTCCTTTTTCATCATCAAAACACAAATATAATTTTAGATAAATCTTTATAAAGAAGTATAAATCATTCGAACGAATGAATGAATCGTTCGTACGCGCGCGCAGTTGTCCAGCAGCCCGGCGCACCAAGTGGTCCGCTCTACGCCAATAGCAGCTAAAATAAAAATGTGAGAACCTACATCACACAAACAAACCCACCATCCTTTTTTATAGGAAAGGATATGAATACTATTTAAAGTGTAAAAGTATTTTAAGTGGCCGCTATTGTCACCACCCACCTGTGAATTTATATTTAGATAAAAAGACAAATATTTAAAATTAATTTGTGTGGGCAATTGTGTGTAAGCTGTGTATGAGAAAAAAAGCTGCGTGGCGGGAAATTCCAACAATTGTGTTCCCAGCTTTTTTATACCTTAAGCTCTAAAATCGGTTCCCAAAATATTTCCTTTTCTTATAAGGACTTATTTCCCTTTTCCTTTTACTCTCTATGTTCTATGTAAAGATAAAGGTAATTATATTAGGAGCGGTAATTATTCCGGTCCTTCATATTATGGAGGACCGGAATCTCCCACCTCTCCCAAGTGAGGCTGTCCAACAAAGATACCACTAACTACTAAGGAACAAAATTTGGATCTGTGGCCTAAATTCCAACACTTGAAGCGAAGTTCATCAGAGGCATGCCGCATCACTCGACAAGCCACCCACCCAATGCAGACGCACCCATCAAATAATAGTTTGTCCGCCAGAATGGGCGGCACTGTCAACGTGACCACCTGTGTGGGGCCGTAAGCCGGCCGCATTGATAAGACATCAATAGTGATCGACTCACGTACTGTTCTCGAATAAACTTGTCCTGCTACGTGAGAGTATCCACGTCCTTCACCAGGACTTGGACCCTCCTACTACGTCTACCAATTAGGGCCGTAGTAGCACCCTCCAACTTTTCACCGATTTCCTTGCTCAGCTGATCGGCCACACCACTATCCAACCGAATCCGGAGGTGAACCCCCCTCCTTGGCTTTGCCGGACGGACAGAAACTCAGTTTCCACCCAGAAACCGACCCCTTACCCGAACGGAGAAGATTTGCGAAGGTCCGCTCGTCCACCTTAATCACAATTGTGGTAATAAGCGGATCCACGGGTAGCTTCTTGGCTGCAGGCATTGGTGGATCCGAATAAAATAGACGAAAAGTCTATTTTCCCCGTCCTTCCACCAACACACTCCACAGACCGTCGTAAAATTTGGTCGATGCGCCCTTGCAAACCACAAAAGCACGCTTGTCGTTCCTCTCCACCCAACACCCGCGGGATGGACCTACAGATAGCAGCGGCTACCCCACGGTCTCCTGCTGATGAGTTAACAACCAGAGAGTATTCTCTCCGACCGAGCGCAATCATGCTGCTGTTATCCTCCTTGGAAAGGTCCCAAGTAATCAACTATAAAAGGTGAATCTGGCCAGATTTTAATTTACCAGTAGCGGTCAATCCCTAAGCCACGTAGCTTTCCGACGTACCGTCATATGTTGGGAATGCTCGATCCCAGTCACTATGTGAACAATCCAGGTGAATCTAACTCCCTGGTCCAATCCGTCAGTATCCTTCACAAGAGTGGAGTCTTCCAGCTAGCCCCTAAGGACCAGCCATACGTACGTACATACCATTATAATGGGGTATGTATAAAATTATTCATAATTTTTTTTTTTATTTATTTATTTTTGTGTATAAAAGTTTATAATAAAGTAAGTATTACATTTTAAATAGGTTTTTCATAAAGTAAATCATTTAACTTGGAAGAAAATTTTGGTTCGGCTTGCGAGAAATATTTTTCATAAGAACTCGGTGAATTATTCAGTACCGGAAGTTTTTTATCTAAATAAAAGTGTAAGAAAGGAATTGAAAAAGTGAATTGTAATAAAATAAAAAAAGTATATAGACTAAAATAATGTGATCAAGAAGTGTATGTTAGGAGCTGACATTTTTTAAGGTAATGTTATAATTTAAATCTATCGTAAATAGTTAATATTAAATAATTAAAAATAAAATAGTTTTTTTTTTATAAAATAAATAAATTTTATTTTATTTTTTTATTATCTGAAAGCATATAATAAATATAAAAAAAAATATAACTGGCGGAAAATATAAAACATTTAATTATAACCGGTAAAAATGATTAAACTACAAGTATATTACATTATATCAATTAAAATATGAAATTAAATCAATATTAAAATGGCAGATTCTTGGCTTTTCTATCAAGACTTGGCTTACTTCCACTACCGTAGTTTCTTTTGGCCTTCACATTTGCTTATAATCCAATGAAGCATTTCTTTTATGATTCAGTGATACTTCTTGTTTTATTTTTTCAGTATATATATTCAGGCCTACATGTGCCTGTTCAGATCAGGTTCTTTCTTTCTTGTAATAGGAGTCAAGGGTTGCATTCTTTAATTGTAACTGAAGAAAGGAATGCAGTTGATTTACTATCTTCGTTGGAATGTTCTATATTCATATATACGCAAACATAAATTTTATTAGAGATTAAATTGTTAAATAAATTTTTATCAAACCTTTACTAAATTAAAATCTTACTTTAATTAAAATTTATTTTAATTAAAAAAATATAATAGATTTATGGTTCAGGAACCAATCATTAAATATTTGAAAAGTAAAAACCTTTTAACGTTTAGTTAAATGATTTTTGCCAAAACTGAAATTTGTTTTATCTTATCTGACTAAAGTAACCCAAAAATGTTACTTTACACTCCCTGCTTCTTTTTTTTAACACAGTAATTCAACATAATGAAATACCTGGAATAGGAAATTAACAATCGCTGGTTATATAAAATGCAAAAAAGATTTAACTAAAGAAAAAATTCAACACAATATATAAAAAACAAATATTCAGAAAAATAAATTTAAAAAAAGCCGAAAATAATGTTAAAATTCAAAACAGAGGACAGAAGTGAACAAATCAATTTTACCAAACTAAAATCGGCATTTGCCAGTCACACAATGGGAAAAATCAGATACAGATAAATTAAGTAAAAATTTACTTAGGTATTCTTTTTTTTTTGTTTTTTTTTTTTTTGTTTAACCTCCGGAACCACAATTAAGTATAACTTCAGAGGGATGAGATGAATGAATTGTAGCGTGTGTGAAAAATGCCATGCCTGACCGGGATTCGAACCCAAGATCTGCGGATGAAAAGCCGAGACCCTACCACTCGCGCCACGAAGGCCGGAAACGAGTAATACTGTTGCTGATAATTACATGAATATAGTATAAAACGTTTTAAATTTAATGAAAAACCTTTGTTAACTTTAAATGTTATGTATTTAATGTATAATTATATATTTTTATTTAATCGTTGCATGTAAATATCATTTTGATCTGTAACTCATTCCTATGGCTTTTTTACAGTTATAGGAATTGGTATGAAAAATATTTCCTAAACAGTCAGGCTCTTTGTAAACGTTTTACTTTAACTGTATAATCATTTTCCTTCTTCCTTACCTTTATTATCACAGTTGAAAATAACATTTTATTTACTGACCGATGATGAATTTTATCTGCACCATTAAAATTACTAACGAAAGTTAATAATGAATTGAAATTAGACAAATTAAAATTAAGTACTTCCTGATTAGTATAAATATTTCTCTAGAAACTATCCAAGTTCCTGTATCAGTGATTATAAAAAAATAAAAATTTTAACTTAGTTTACAAAAAAAAACGAATGATTTTCCTCATTTCAAGTGATGTAATACATTACAGACAATTATTGTAATTAATAGTTAACTACTATGGTATACAATCGCCTACGTTAACATGAAAGTTAATTTTTCTACTCAAAAAAACAAGGAGAAAATTTTTTGTACTCATTAGAAATTAATCTACATTATCTTTTATTCTATTTCCTAACTTTCTGTATCAGATTTTTTATATATTTATCATTTGTTTTGTTTGATGCAATATTTTCTTTCTTGTTTTGTGTTAATCTTTAACTTTTAAATAGTTACTGCTTTCTTAGAATTCATTTATCTATTTTATTAATTTCAACCTTTATCTTCCTTTACAATTTTTACCCTTTAATCACCTCTCTATCGCCAAAATAATTGACCCTGCATGTCTTAAGATATGATTCATTAACCTAGCCGGTCTCTTTACAAAATTTGGTCCCGATGCAAAATTTTGATGCAACGATGAGTTATCTGGATTCTTTGACATTAAATTACGTATTCCACACGGTTGTGTCTTAAAACCAGGCCTGTGTTCAATTTTTGCTGCGGAAATTCCGGCTACGGACCATATAACCATCCCCTCGCTTGCTGATGATACAGCAATTGAAAACCCACAATTAACCTCATTGAAGCTTCAATCGGTATTAGATTTGATCTGCGTATGGTTAACAAAATGGAGAATAAAAATGAATCAGAAAAAGTCGTCATATTATATTTGCGATGAGAAGAGGTAACTCTTCCTGGGTCCACCTAAACGGCATTTTCATTCCACGCTTTGATTAAATAGATTGGCTTGAAGAGAGAGCCCCACCACACTCTAACCCAGTATAATATCTTGGGCTCCACCTTGATCGTCGTCTGGCATGGAAGGGAGAGGAAAAAGGAGACAGTTAAACACGAAGTAAACAAGCTTTATTGGTTGTTAGCCAGAATTCACACTTGCTGTTGTCCAACAAACTTTATATCCAAGATGATTCTAAAACCTATCTAGACGTGTGGCAATCATGTGATCTTTCTAGTAGTTAATCTCCAGACAACAGCGAAGATGTCCGGCAATTGAAACGCCTACTTACCCTAGACTTGGAGGAATCTGAGTAACATAATCTGATTCAATATCACATACATATGACGAGCACCATTCTATGCCTTGATGAGGAGCCTTTTCTTTTTTTTTTAACCTCCGGAACCACAATTAAGTATATCTTCAAAGGGATGAGATGAATGAATTGTAGCGTGTGTAAAAAA
>JAAAKQ030141277.1:0-13223 GCA_010016005.3 Zanna intricata
TATCTTCAGAGGGATGAGATGAATGAATTGTAGCGTGTGTGAAAAATGCCATGCCTGACCGGGATTCGAACCCGGGTAATTATCACTCTGCGATCTGTTTGTTGTCGTTGATTTTTACTAGTGTTTTAGTAGTTTTTACTAGTTTTATTAGTGTAAATTTTCACTAACAGATGATCAAATCAGCTTTTTTATGATGAACATTTAAAATTATTAGTATTTTAAATAGTAGCTGGAAATCGAACTCAGAATCAGCAAAGGAAAAGCAGGTCTACCGAATGTTTTACTTATTGGTGATCTGGGTTTTTCGTTGATTTATTCTTCAGGCTTAAAAATTTAATAAATTTTATATTTTTGTTATTCTTTAAAGTTTAACATAAATAATGGGAAAATTGATGAAGAAAAATTAAAAGTTATGATGGTCTCGTCTTTTTGGTAAAATATTTAAACGATTTTGATTGAATATTTAATGTTACAGCAAATTAAAACAAGTGAAATCAACTATCGCAAAAGCTCTACACACTTCTAAAGTTGTGTAATATCAATACTCGCAACACTTACAACCTAACCCCAGGTACTATTGGAGTATGTACTCCAATGTTTGTAGTTCGAGTGGTACAAACACACTTAATAGTAAATCACAAATGCAGTCTCGTTGATCACAAAAGCACAAATTCAAACGGTCGAATTTCATTGAAAAGAGATGTGGGACAATTTGTCATGATGTAGAAAAAGAACAAACTTTCCTCGGAAATATAACTCCAGCAAAAAAGACTTTTTTTTTAACATAAGTCGCTTGATTTATTTGATACTATTCTTCTTTTCTTTTTATTCCATGCAAATTTTTGAAAATCAACACTATTTTACAACCTATATCCTTAATTATCTGACTATTTAAATGTTTTTCCTCCGTAGTGTAAGTCTCTCTACTTCCAAATTAGATACACCTGAGGGATCTTAAATAAGTTAAACGAATTTAATTCATCACTTTAAGATTCTACCGTAAGTTCCTCTTCTCTCTTATTTACCTTAAAACCACTTTCTTAAAGATAGTAAAGAAATTATGAAACTAATGTTATTTTTTTTAAGTTATTTTAAAGGGATTTTTTTAATGTTATTTTTTCTTATTTCAATTTATATAAAAATAATCTTCTCAATATTATGTAAATAATATCATTTGCAATTTCCTATATGATACTCATCATTTAAATAATTATTTGCTTTTCCATTATTTGCTGTTTTGTTAATTATCGTATAATTTCCTAATAAAAAATCCTAAATACTTATCAATTACATCTTGATATTAACTTTCCCGCACCTATTTCCTTTTTATGTTCTATGAGTCTCTTTTGACATTCAATGTACCGATAAGAAGAATTTCATGGTACTTATACTTTCTCTTGACTTTCTCGAGTCATATTTTAAGCTTCCAGCAAGTTTATGAACAGCGGAATTGCCGTCTTCAGTACGAAGAATTTTTTCTTTCTTTTAGGATCATTTCTTGGTTTAATTTCTTTACAAATCCTAATTTTTTTTTAACCTCCAAAACCACCGTTAGGTAATAACATCAGAGGATGAAGATGAATGATTTGTAGCGTATGTGAAAATGCTACGCCTGACCGGGATTCGAACCCAAAACCTCCGGATGAAAGGCCGACACGCTACCATTAGAGCCACTAGAGTCGACTACAAACCCTTTCTCTTTATCTGTTTAGCCTCCGGAACTACCGTAAAGGTATTACTTCAGAGGATGAATGAGGATAATGTGTATGAATGTGAAGTGTAGTCTTGTACAAATCTCAGGTCGACCGCTCCTCAGAAGTGTGGTTAATTGAAACCCAACACCAAAGAACACCGGTATCCAGGATCTAGTATTCAAATCCGTATAAAAATAACTACCTTTACTAGGACTTGAACCTTAGAACTCTCGATTTCGAAATCAGCTGATTTGCGATGTCGCGTTAACCACTAGACCAGCCCGGTGAGCCGACTACAAACCCTACTTACACGTTAAATTACCTATGACTTAGCAGTTGTCTTCTTAAAAGCACTTAGTCTCCTTCAAAATATTAAAATCTGATGTGGACACCATATAACTTCCTTATATGCCTATTAAATTATATATATATTTTTTTTGTTTTTAAATGAACGTACAATTTTATTTCATTTAAAACTTCTGATTTTTTTTTCATTATTAGATTATTATTTATCGTTTTTTTTTACAATCAAAGGTTAATAATTTTTAAAAATCAATGTATTTAAATTTTTTTTAAAAATTAAAAAAAAAGAGATGAAGTCTGATTCAAACCAATTAGCATCCCTTGAAATACCCAAATATTTCATTAATTACAATTTGATTTGGCTATAACTCTGAAACAAATGAAAATAAATACCACTTATGATATCATTGAAAAACTTTCAACGGGCTTATTACTGTAATTAAGCAAAAGTCCAAAATCCATTTTTTTTTTTTTTTTAATTTTGAGCTTTTCTGGACACTTTTGGTTCAGTCGATTGCAATCAAAACGAGAGGTGCACAACTAGATGTTACAACAAATCTGAATCCATTATTTCAACATTCTTCGGCTAATCGAAACAGCCTCCGAGGATTCTTTAACATCAGAATATTTTTCTAACAATTGGATCATATATAGGGCTGATAGAAATTCGGATATGTTTGAAAAAATATCTGGAGGTAGCTTTTTAATAGCTGCGTATAATCGGCTACAGAGAAGTTACAGGAGGAGTGGAGTATGCTGCAGAATGTGTTTGAGTCGAAAGCAAGATGGAAGATCGGATTAGTCTGTTGCTTGGTAATCAGTATTTTTTTAGACCTGATACCAAACCTGAAACTGTGACTAATTACTTTAACATCATTGCTACAAATTGTCCGTAAAATAAGGTCTTACATTTTTTTTCATAAAGAAAAACATGTAAATTTGCAATGAATCATTCATCGTTGGAAAGCCTCAACTTTCTACTATTTTTCTACATAACCCCTGTTGTGACCAATGCATTTTTGTATGAGGTCTAGCATTTTTTTTATACCCATAACATAGAGTCACGGCGCGTACCTCTTCTTTCAACTCCTCGTTGGTCCTGAAATTCGTTCCATCCAGCTGTGACTTCAACGCAAGAAATAGATGATAATCACTTACTCCTAGGTCCGGGCTGCAGGATGTGTGTGTGACGTTATCCTATCCAAATTGGATGATGTGATCGGTTGTTGCGCAGGCGGCATGGGGACGAGCTTCTCGTGATGAAAACGTCCTCCCTTCGTCAGCATGCCCCTTCTTTTGTTCTGAATTACACAGCGAAGGTTCTTCAAAGTCTGACAGTAGCGATCAGCGTTTATTGTTGCTTGGTAGGCTTGAATTCGCACAAAAATATCCCCTTCGTATCTCAAAACACAGTCGCCACCATTTTGCCGGCTAACAATGTTCGTTTAAACTTTCGCGGCTTCGGCGATTCTCATTGCCGCCAATGACAGGTTTGTTCTTTTATCTCTGATGTCGTGTGATGTACCCAGTTCTCGTCGCCAGTGACAATTGGATACAAGAATTCCTCGCCCTCTTCTGCGTAGCAATCAAGTAATTCGCGTGCGTTGGTGATCTAAGTGAGAATTCTGGGGACCCACCTTGCACACCCCTTCTGATAATGCAAACGTTCTGTCAAAATCTTGTCAATAATAGGCTTACTGACATGAGGGATCAATTAGCATAGCTTTCGAATCGTCACCCGTCGATCATCAAGCATTACCCTCTCCACTTTTGCTACTGTTTTGTCCGAAACTGATGGCCGTTCGGCACGCTGTTCATCAAGGACGCTTGTACCTCCCTTTTTAAACTCTCTACAGCATTTTCGCTCGTTTTTTATGTCTATACACTATACACTAAATGACGATGAATTTCTATTGGCGTAATGTCCTTAGCACACAAAAAACGAATCACAGAACGTTACTCGCACCTGGCGGTAGTGACGAGTGGAAGCTCCATGGCGAACGGCTGCCAAAGCAAGGCTAAGCGTTGCAAACAGCTTGGAGTGATGGGGATTTGTCAGCGAGGAACCAAGCTACACGACAATGTTGCCGGATCTTGCGTTAAAGCGTTCCTC
Source organism: Zanna intricata (assembly GCA_010016005.3). NCBI lineage: Eukaryota > Metazoa > Arthropoda > Insecta > Hemiptera > Fulgoridae > Zanna > Zanna intricata. The sequence continues at coordinate 4,111 of JAAAKQ030141277.1, forward strand.
GCGACTCCAGGTTGGAACCTTATTTTACGGACAACCCTGTAATAAGTTAGAAATGGATTGCTATCGTGTGTTATGGATTGACGATTTTAATATAGCTGGTGTTAATTAGGCTGACCGCCTCTTCAACAGCAAAGCTCAATTTTACTCAAGAAAGAAAGCGTCTATGATTTTTAATTTTATAGATGATCACTTAATATTAGTTAATAGTTACTTCAAGTTAATAATAATAATAATAAATATTATTATTAGTTAAAGTTAATAATAATAATTGACTAATATAGTTATTAGTTAATAATCACTTAAATCAGTTCAATAGTTCATTTCGAGAGGCGGATAGTACATTTTCGATTTGGTTCTATCAAGTAATGATGTAGTGGTCGAAGAGTAAATATCCTTATTGGTTTTTTCTCATTCTGATAGATGCTTTAAGCAAAAAAATTTGTTAAAAAAAGTTTTTCTTAAATCAATATTGCCTACATACTGTAGAAATTTTCAGAGCTAAAAAAAGTTTAGCACAGAAATAGGATTAGGAAAGCAGTTGGCGAATTAGCTGAGCATTGATGGTGAAGTGTTGACTAAGTTGATGAACGTTCTCAAATATGTAAAATCCTTCTTGAATAGTTCCAGCGTTATAAGTCCGTTTTGCTATAGGAAGTAATGCTGATGGTAAGTGACGCTAAAGACCTGTGTGAGGAATATGATAAATACTTTCATTTCATCTACCAACCATGCAGTTGTTCAGTAGGTAATAATGATGTTTTACTAGTAAAACAGGCTTTCTTTTATCACATAATTGATGGAATTCGTCCATTTATATTGAAAATTAGTGCAGAAATCATTTCTTCCTACCTTGCTTTCATATACAATCCCATTTTAAAATCTTTTTTTCTCATATTGTTAGAAAACCGCTCTAGTATTATAAATTCCGAAAAAAGGTAATTTATATGATGTAAAAGTTACCGTAGTTTGTAGCCCCTGAAGTTGTGAATAGAGAACAGGTCGTTGTTACATACTTTTACTTTAAGAAAGTGTTTGACTCGATGCCTCACGATAAATTATTTGAAAGTATAAATGGAGATACTGATCCTAAGATAATATGGTTTCATTATTATCCGTAATTTGATATTCGTTGAGATATTTTAGAGATAATGCAGTTGGATCTTAAAGAAATAGATTTTATCATATTGTCCAGAAAAATTTATTTACTGTATTTAATTTCTTATTTATCTAATAAGTAAGAGATTGAGGCCGTTACACAGTAATGGTTTTTATCTTTATATGAATGGAGGGGGAAAAATTACAGTTTATGTCTTTGGAATAGAACCCAAAAGTAATATGTTAGAAGTCAGAAGATAATTATGAAACAAACTTGTTTCTTTTTATTACTCTATATTTTGATTTTTTTCTTAACCGTATTAAGTAAATGTTAACGAAAGTTTTTTTTTTAACAAGTTTCTTTTATTTTAGAGTAAAAATAATCAAGTTAATACAAATTAATTTCATAAGTATTATTTAAAACTTTGATTCCACTCATACAAAGAGAATAATTTTCCATAAACAGAATCATTATGCATAAAAGTATGGTACAAACTTTAATAATAAATTTAACTTTTTTTTTAACTATAATTTTGTATAAGACCCAGATAAATCTACATTATAGTGTTGTAACATTGTTTTATTCGTTGATTCTGATTGTGTTCAACAGTCCCGGGAGAGTTTTGTTAATTACACCACAAACGGGAAATAATGATGGGTTATTAAAAGCTGGGAAAAATAATTGTGTCCCTCTGGATCTGCCACATCTGTCAAATTTCAATCGATTATAATAACGTGAGTTACAATCATGAATATATTACTGTATAATAATAATAATAACGAAAAACCGTAAAATTAATTTTCTTTTTCATTTATAAAACAGAATTATTGTGCATGTACATATATATATATATACAAACACCCATATGTTGTTTTTTTATTGCATTAAAATGTAAATACATTAATTAAAATTAATTATCATTTTACAATTAAAATGATTTACTCAAATTACTATATTTGAGTAAATCATTAGACAGTAAATATTTACACAGTAAAGAAATATCTGTTTTACTCAAAATTAAAACAGATATTTCTTTACTAAGTTACAAGCATGTCTATATTTCCACTATTTTCACTGCCTTAGTAGTAAAAAATATTTTTTGAAGGGTGATTTCAAACCTTAACAGCATTGATTTTTTTTCCTTTAACTTCATCCTGTTATTACTAATAAAATCATTAATTAAAATTAATGCATTTAATAATATCACTCATTTTACATTAATAATAATTTAGGTTGGCCGATGAATACCGTAACTCAGAAAATCTAGACTCTATAACGTTGGAAGACCTTTACTGTCATACAATGGAGAAAATTTAAGACTGGAATCATCCTTAACGGATGATATAAAAAGTAACATCGACTGAACGAATGAGACAGAAATAACAGCTATTTCACTATGTCTAGTATTTATTAATTTTATATGTAACACCAGAATTGTGAAGGAAGTTTTTAGGAATTTTATAAAGGTGTTTATCGACCTACTATATTATTTCAACTATATTTAACATCTATAACCTTTATTTATTGTTTTACAATAGAAAAAATAAATTAAGGGATCCACTAAGTATCCGATGTGTCATGTGTATTTGTAATTTTTAAATAGCTATCTTGTTTTCTTTATAATGCTAATAATTTATGCAAAAAATTAAATAGAATAAATTTTTTTAAAATAATAAATGCAAAGTTTTTTTTTCAAATAAACACCTTATAAAATATTGAATAAACGCTCTTATCAGAAAAATATTCATTTGCGGGAAGATCTTAATTAATTTAGATGTATTACCATCATAAGATCTTTTTTTTTTTTGGTCTTCAGTCATATGACTAGTTTGATGCAGCTCTCCAAAATTCCCTATCCAGTGCCAGTCGTTTCATTTCGGTATACCGCCTACATCCTACATCCCCAGCAATTTGTTTTACATATTGCAACCGCTGCCTGCCTACACAATTTTTCCCATCTACCTGTCCTTCCAATATCAAAGCGACTACTATTCCAGGATGCCTTAATATGTGCCCTATAAGTCTGTCTCTTCTTTTAACTATATTTTTCCAAATGCATCTATGATCAAAAGATCATAGAACCGATAATATCCAAAATAATGCATATAAAATTAAAGTATATTTATTTATTTATTATTATTATTATTATTACGTAGTTGTAATTTATATCACATTCCATACCCAGTTTTTCTCATACTCCTTTTTTATTTACTAACTTTTTTCTGGATGAAAATTAATCATGCATTTTTTAAATGTATTTTTTTTTACAATTCGTTGTAAAAAAAAATACTGCAAAAATTGAACTATTTTATCTTTTATTGTAATGACTTTTAGAAAACTTCATTGTTATTTTAAGATTTTCTGTTCTATAGAAAACACTCAAAATATTGCTTTATCAAAAAATAATTGTAGGGATTTTTTTTTCTTAAAGAAAGATTTGTCATTCTGAAAACGTGATAAATATTTATTTTATACATAGTTATTTATAAAAGAGTTTTGAGAATTCAAAATTTTTCAATAAGCGGCTGGATTACAATTTTTTCATCCTTTAAGATAATTTACGAAGCTTAAAAAATAATTAACATTAAACATCTTTCATACCAATTTAATGATTTGATTTTCATACTTTTAACGTGAAGTATAATACTAATTTATTCAAAAGTATTTTTATTATCCAGTTTTATTTGGTTCCTAACATTTTGTTCATATTAAATAAAAATACTTAACATACTAAATATTAAACCCGAATCACCGTTTTAGTTAGTGTATCTTAAAATGAATGTCTTCTATTGTGGTTAGAATTTATATTGTATATATTATATATATATATATATATATATATATGTATTATATATATTCTAGTTCCGGTCGTCCCTTCTCGTAATAAAGAACAGAAGTATAAAAATCATTAAAAGTAAAATAACTCACCGATATCAGAGTAATAGTAAATCGTCATTCCCCGATTCTAAACATCATGAGCACTATTTAGAAAGGTCGAAAGTGTCACAAAGGGAAATATTGTATGTTTAATAGTAATTACATGAAAATATAATCAACCATCGGATTTATTTTTTCGTTCTACACGAAATTAATTATGTAGCTATACTAACAAAAAAGTTGTACTTCATTATAATATACAATTTCCAATAAGCCTCAGATAACTAAATAGAGAAATACAAAAGGGTTAAAGAAACAGAAATTAGTAAGGAAGTAAGTAACTCAAATCATACATAAGAGGAAGAATAATAGATTGAAAAAGATATTTAACAAGACAAACAATCGGGGGAAAATATATAGAAATTAACTATGTTATCTTTCTTTCAACTGAAAAATATTATTTTGAATGTCCATACATTTCATCTCCATAATGTATGGACATATAATACACATGTAACGAATCTATATTCCTTAAAATTAATTTTAAAAATAAATAGACTCAAAACAACAGTAATGAAATTTAGTAGAAGGAAAACTTTGACGAATATTGAATAGCAGAATACGATTTATCAATAGTTGCGGCATTTTATAACTTCATAAGAGACGGAGGAAATAAAAAATATATCGAAAATTGACAAGTACACACAAGATGGAGATTTTATTCATAAAACAAATCTACTGTTGAAAATTTAGATATTGGTATCGAAAGATTTTTTTCTTGCTATAAAGATCGGTACAGAAAACACGAATATGTAATGTTGCATCAAATCAATCGATCGATAACTAAAAAAATTGGGCCAAGTGTCAAATTTTTATTCCGGTAATAACATGTATGTTCGTAGTCTATAGAATATCTTAACTGTGTTTAAACATTTCTCATCTGATACTGAACAAAATAATTCAGTAGTGTTGACTTTTAGTTCATTAATAGAACATAAATATTCATTTTTGTGGATTTTTCTTTTTCTATGGATTATATTTATGCAGTACCTTTACGATAGTATGAAGTATGCGTTACTTTTAACCTAAAAAGTGAGTAATAAAAGCGATAGGCTCATGTGAATTTCCTAAACAATTTGTCAGTTTTGTAATTCCCAAAGGTACGGCTGCCTAAAGGAAATTGTATTGTGTGATTGGAACAACAGAGCAAGCGGTTTGTTAGAGGAGGATGAAAAACAGGAATGCGGGTGGAGTATGAGATGGAACATTGCCGGTAGGGTTTTGGGGGAAAAGGGATGGAATTTTATTTTCAATGTACACCACTTGAGCTTAAATCGGACGGTTGAGGTGTGTGTGTGTGGGGTGTATGAGCTGTTCGCAGATGCATAGACACACGCACGCGTACGGATGGCACAACCTAGTTTATGGCTTTATCGTTCAATCTCCATTTCTAATGTGGCGAGACCATTGCAGCAACAGGAGAAGCAGCAGTGCCAGGTCTGCGTTACTCTTATCGCATTACCTTGGTATCACCGTTGGCCCTTCCCCTTAACTTCAGTAACAACGCCTTTTTAATTTTTCCGCAACAATTTACGAATTTTCCACTCTATTTTCCCCTCCATCGAATTTCGGTTTCATTACAACATTCAATGTGAAATTGAATTTTTAAAGAAATGACGCTTCTTTTAAAGTGTCGGTTATTCAGGTGTTTTTATAACATAATAAAATTCGAGTGGTGCGTTTTAAAACGTAATCAAATGATTGTTGCTCTTTTTTTAATAGCGTAGGAAATAGCAAAGTTTGAGTCAAAAAAATATTATATAAAATACGTATAACCTCTACTATCATTAAATTTCAGTTCTATTTAACTCTTTATCAGTTGACAAATGACAGAATTTAATTTAGAAAAAATGGATTACTTTGACTTAAACACATTTAGTCAATTAAATATATATTTATAAAATCATTTAACGCACTCCTACATCTGAATAATTCATTAAAATGTCAATCATTAATGTATTTCAGATTTATTTTGGTTGTTTTCTTACTAGTAGGTCAATTTTTTTTAATTAATAGTTTTATTGATTATCTCATGAAATTATAATTGACTAAAGGTCAAAACTGACCATATATTAGTTCAAGGAGCTCCTGCATAGATTATTTATATTAAATCTCATAAGAATTTTTGGGCTAGGTGTATATCCTCTTCGTTAAAGAGAATTCATAGCCCTATAGTGGTAAGTTTATATATAAAAAAACAATCATTTCTATAACTGTACGTTTTATTTATATGACAAATAGTTACCACAAAAGTCTGTTACAGATCATTTACTTCGTACTTTGAAAGTACTTAAATTAATCATAAGTTTTTCTCTTAAAATTCAAAATACCAACAAAAAAAATCTATAGATATGTAAATCTATAGATATGTCCTTAATATATATAAAATAGTATTCAAAAAAACTTATTTAAAAGCTTTTACAAAGTATCTGCAAATTAAAACTTTTTTTTTATAAAATACTTATTTCTAGCTTCGGATCATTTTCAAACGGAAACGCATTCTTAAAATTCTTTTAATAAGGAATTTTGAATTTCATGCCCAAAAATAAAGTACTGTATAGCACTAATATAGATATTAAAGAAAATATTTTCTCAAAAATCATATTCTTGTACTTCTGATCTAGATATCTAAGAAAGTTTATTAGTTATTTTGTTAAGCGAAAAAAGAAAGTGGCGGTCAATCCAAAAACAAAAAAATGATCCTGTGAGCTGTAGACATAAATATGAAAATATATTTCAGTCAAAAATAGCCTTTATTGACGAATATGACTATTTTTAAGTCTCTTCTTATTTAAAAATCGTTGGATTCTACTGGAACAATTTTAACGATTTTTTGTAGGTAGGTTAGTATTTATTTTAGGTAGATGTTTTTAGGTAGATGTCCTAAGAAAACTACCTATTGTAATAGGTATCAGGATTCAACTTCCGGAAAATTTCGACACATCTCCACGTTTCACATCCCTCAGACCCTAAAACCACCGTCAGTTAAACGTTTTATATATACATTTATATTTCACTTTCTACTTTTTGTGGTCACGATAATTGCCGTAATTTTGCGCCAATCACTTTAAAATTGATACATAATATAATGACCTATAATCTCCGTCGAGTTCATTAATGGGAAAAATCGGACCATGGGGATGGAAATGGGGGGGGGCTTTTTATGAAAAACAAAATATCACTATAACTTTCTTATTTAGCAAAATACCTTATCTTAGTAACGTTTTGATATCACCAATCATTGGCCGAGGGGGTGAAAAAATGGTGTTTCGAAGACCAAAAAGATCATATATCCCTTAAGAGGCACAGTATCGAATCGGTTTAAAGTGGTCGTTAGTCTCTAAACATTACCTAGAACTTTTGTCTGAAATATTTTTGATATGACTAACCCTTTACGGCAAGGGATGACCAAAATATTGCTGGAATTAAAAGAAGGTGGTCTTCTCGTATGCTAAACATGAGAAATTTTTCACATGCAACCATTTTCGTATTGAGTAAATTTGAAGTTTTTCTTAACGTTAAGAGTGAAATCCAATCCTTTTTATCCCCTACTTAGCACCAATGAAATATATCTCCGACTTTCGGTGTACCAAAAGGAATTTTTTAAATTATATAATATGTTGTTTGCTTCTTAAAACACTAAAAATTGTTTCAAATCTAAATATTTACCCTTTTTTCTTTCCCATTTTTTGGTTCCCTTAATATTAATACTAAACTGTTGTCAATAATTATTTGCAATCTAATCGTATTTGTGTTTCTGTTGTCATTACTCTCTTTTTCTCCTTCTTATGTTTTGCGTTGTTTCCCACTTAACGCTTGGTCTATTTGAGATGATAAGCCAGGTGTACTGCTGCAACGGTAACGTTGATCATGACCCCCCCCCGCTCTTCGTTTGACCTACAAATAGTAGCGTTCAGTAAACCTTTCTCTTAATCTGAAGCTGCATCAGGAGGCGTGATCTATCGAATAATTGCAGCATAATACGGGCGTAAAAGTATTTTACCACAACGCAATGTCTATGAATTGATCGAAAAATTCAAAAATAGTCGTAAAATTGTTATTTATGAGGAAGAAACCTGATGATTGTTAATTCTACGACAATTACTGAGGGCGACGATGATATTGAGAATGAGTGTGTCATGATTCTGAAAGACAAACGAGTGACCATTGATGAAGTGGCAAATCGTCTAAAAGTTAGTCTAGACGTTGCCTGTGAAATTATAATACATTTGACTTTCATAATATTTTTTTTTAAATTGGATTTCGGAACTACTCGCAATTCACAAACAATTGCACTTCGATATTTATCAACCAAAGTTTAAGAGATACCCTTTCTTTGACAGATTCATCAGTGGACTAATATTTCAAGTCAAAGAGTAATGGTGGAGTATAGAATGAAAATATCCACAATCGCCTATCAGGAAAAATTTCAAACTTCAACTATCAGAAGGAAAATTGATAATAGTTTTTTAAACTCAAAATATCCTGTACTGAAAGGTGCCCAGAAACACCACATAATTCCACAGAAATTCCACATAGTGAAATGCTGACTCCTGCAGTTCAAAGCAAACACAGAGGAAAACTGTAGAAAGGAATTTTTTTTTGCATAGCGATGCCCGTCTTATTGCTGCCTACAAAGTTGAAAGCCTTCAGATGAAGTTTAAGATCTTAGCTTAGCCTTCTTATTGTTTTGATCTCATTTTTTTAAACTATCACCTGTTTGGTTTACTCATAAACAAATATTAAGAGAACATATATTAATCTTCTACAAAGAACTGAAGGAGTAACATGTGCATGGATTGTTGATCAATCAAAAATATATTTTTGTGAGAACATAAAGAGGATTGTGAGACGGTAAAAGAAGTGCGTTTAAAAGTAAAGAAACTATTTTGAAAATTATTTAACAGGTTTTCTTTTATTTAAATAAAGTTTGTAGTTACATTTTGGATAATTTCGATATTTACACTCCTTATATATACTTTTTTTTTTTTTTTTATTGTTTTACCTCTGGAACCACCGTTCAGGTATATCTTCAGAGGATGAGATGAATGAATTGTAGCGTGTGTGAAAAATGCCATGC
>JAAAKQ030141299.1:0-13222 GCA_010016005.3 Zanna intricata
TTAAAAATCAGATGGGTGGATAAAGTTACAAATGAAGAGGTTTTGTGGAAAATTGATGAAAAAAGATGCATTTGGAATAATATAGTTAAAAGAAGAAACAGACTTAGGCCACATATTAAGGCATCCTGGAATAGTCGCTTTGATATTGGAAGGACAGGTAGATGTAAAATTGTGCAGGCAGACAACGGTTGGAATATGTAAAACAAATTGTTAGGAATGTAGGATGTAGGAAGTATACTGAAATGAAACGACTGGTATTAGATAGGGAATCTTGGAGAGCTGCATCAAACCAGTCAAATGAATGAAGACAAAAAAAAAAAAAAAAACGTTTTTTCATTACCACAATACCATTATGACCAATGCTAAATACTAAACAGTATTAAATCATGTAAATTTCTGAGAGCTAGATGAAGTAGTAAATTATATACTACAGAAAAATGAACAGATAACAATTTCTTAAAATTACCGAACACGTATGATATGTATAGTAATTCAATTGAATTAATTTGACTCAATCCACAAGCTAATATCTGCTAAACACATATACATTCTCATTATCTAACAACCACCTAAATCAATTAAACTAACCTTAGGTAACTAAACAGCTTCACTAAATTTACTTTTTATGTCATACTAAAATAAAATTTATTGCTCAATACTCAAGTTATTCAAATACCTTATTTTACATACAATTAAGTGAAAAATTTACTAAATTAATGAAAATCTAAAAGCTTCAATAATTAATTAACCTATTTATAAAAGTATTAAAAGTGAAAAAAGTACACAATAATTCTTTAAAAGATGATACAATATGATGAATACACATAAATAACTTTTTCTTTTTTTTTTAAATACTGATTTCAGAATAATTATGCATTTGCTGGTAAATAAATTGGATGTATCTTAAAAACATGACATATTACACAAATTCCCATAACAGTTTAGAATTCAGCCAAAAATTAGTTAAAATCATAATGTACGATTCCAGATGCACGGAAAAAAATTTTTTTTTTTTTGTTGACTAGTGGAATCTAAACCAAGTTAATTAGAGTTTGACCTTTGGCTTTCTTCTTACTTCACACAGTTTAATTCCGCTTTTCCCAGATATAACTCCAGAGATGAATTATGTGATGTGGATCATGTTGTAAGGAGCTAGGTTTAATTAATTTAATGGATTCCTGACAAGTATTATGAAAATATTAATGAAAATCAAAAAACTGGGAATAGATAGTTCATCAGCTATCTTTGTTGGACTGAAATTAAGAGGTAGTACTTATAACAGGAAGTGTTCTGAAACAGAAAGTTAATAAATTGATGAAAAATAATGGCTAGATTTTTATGTGAATACAACCAAGGAAAACATATTGAAATATCCTTATCAGAAAGCCCTACTTCAACTGAGATTACTTCAACAATAGACACATTTATTGCTTATTCACCAATAGTCAAGTAGTGTTATAGAAATTCCTACAAGATATGAAAGCCTGAAATCGCACCTACTGCATGTGGCCTTATACGGAAAAGAATACAGCACACAGTGGATTAAATATCAGAGAAATTTCATGTAGTTAGCTTAATAGAGAGAAAGAGATTTGAGATATTTTCTTCAGGAAGAAATACATCACAGAAAGACCTATTGAAATGTATTATTCAATTATTCATCGTTATTAAAAGTATAGATCTATCTATAAATAAACAGAGGAAGCGTAATAGGCAACAGAAAGTTTGGGTGTATGATGCAGAAGGATGTATCAACCTCCTGTGTTAGAATCAATAATCGATCACTTGAATCAAAAATGAGGATTTAGTTAATAGCAGGTAGAATTCTCATTAAGTTTTACAGTTAAATGATCCTGTTCTCATTAAGTTTTACATATTTGCATTGTTTTACATATTATTTATTATTATATGAAGTTACCACATACACACAAATATACAGTCAAACCTCACATAACATGTTCACTGCCGCAATATGTACGGAAAATCACCGGTTGGATACCAGGATATATAATTAAAAATATTCCTGCCAGGCCATAAGAGATAAAAAAACTGATTATGGTTTCTAATGCATATATATATAAATAAATAGAGGGAGAGAGGGGGAGGGGAGAAAGATGAAAATGAATATAAACCTCAAATAATAAAAAAAACCATGAGTGCACCGGTGCTACTCATGGCCTCCTAATAAGACATTTATCATTCATGTGCCATGAGTATCCAGGCAATACTCACTGAAACTTTGTTTTTTCTTATAAACTGTAATTTTTATTAAAGTTAATCTCTAAAGTGAACAATACTGGAGTAATAATAACAAAAATAATAATAAATAATTTAAAAAATTATTAGATATATACAATGTTATTAATAATAATAAATAATTAAAACACTTTTAAACTAAAGTAATACCAGCAATACCAATAGAGTAATATAATAATAAAAAAAAAATTGAAGTTTTTATAAATTTAAACACAACAACAATAAAAACTAAGAAATATGTAATATAATATAAAATTGTTTTTTAGTTCCTTTTTATAATAATGTTTCAGAGAATAATTCCAAATTTGATTTTTTTGTTCCAAACTTTACAGTTAATACTAGTGAAATTTGCTAAAGCATGGTAAAGACATAAACTTGTTACATTCACTGCACTGTGTTAACACAAATTTTACATTATTTGGGCCATAGCCCATCCTTCAGCTTTCACAGTTTCGACATAACAATGTACACAGTTCCATCTAATTCTCTGATTTTCTGTATTTCTTTCTGAACTGGGTTCCAAGATATGTTTCTTGACTTGCCTTTCAGTTGGAATATCTTTTTCTTCAATTGGCTTTACGAATTTGTCCATGTTGAGCATCTGCAAAACTAACTGTTTCCTGAATGTTGTAATAAAAATTTTTTTGCTGTGAAAAAAATCGTACATGTATAATGCCAAGCATTCACAACTGGTGTGTTCAATAATAACTCAAACGCAACTTTGTGGTGTCACCTGATAGTTCATCGCAACAGTGAAAAGTAACTGGCCATCTGGTCAGAAAGATTTATCCCTTGCTTACCCTTGTTGTAATAAACTATTGCTACAGGTTTACTTACTAGTTCCCATGATCTATTTTTTTCTCTGTAGTAACCTCTTTTCCTATGTGTGTTTAGTACTAGGAAAGAAACTTCTATTTCATCTTTCCATTTTCCAATGACAATACCTCTTTTATTCTGCATCCTTGTTAATCTCTCTTTTGTAATATTTTTTTTATAATCTAAAATGGCAAATGTTTCTTGTTTTGCCTGAATATACCCAGCGAATGGGTATTTTCTGTAATAATGAAGTCACAAGTGGAACAGACATATAAAAGTTGTCAGTCACTATTACTCTTCCTAATAAGAATAATCTCCCCCTAAATGGAATCATCGATTCATCTAGCAATAAACTCGTCATGTTCATATTCTTCATTGAATCTTTCTTGATTCACGTTAATCAGGTTTTTAACTTAAATAATCTATCATTGTTAAACATTTCATTATTGTGAAATGAACAAATTTCAGAAGTATCTGAAACCGATCACACCTCATAATTTTAGGTAATAAACAATTGTAAAGAATTGATTTATCCTAGTAATGAGAAATTTTGTGATATTTTAGAACCCCCATATAAATTATATCAAAAAATTTCCAAATTTCATTAGAAGTTGTGTCAAACCACTGACTACAGCGATAAGAACACTTTTTTTCTATTTTGGAGCATGAAATTGGTAGCATTTCTGTTGGTTTCAATAACAATTATATTTAAAACTTTATCATCAAAAAATCTCAATTATTGTCAAAAGTTTCTTTATTTTTAGGTATGAATCATGATAATTATATTTTTTTTGACCTTTTAAACTGACATGAAGTGGTAATTTGGCCTCGTCAACTTCATGCCACTATCTTCTGCAGTTTCAAAATTTTCTACTAGTGTTTCTCTTTCCGTCTAAAAAGACTGGTTTGGAACCAAATTATCATCATCGAATGAAGTATCTGAAACACTGTCAGGCTCATATTCAGGTTCGGATAAAGAAAATATGCTTTCTTCATCATTGCTGTAAAATATGGCATGAAGTTCTTCATCTGTCAGTACCTTTTCCTACTAGGAGATTCTAATCCATTACAACTAGGCTGACTATCCATAATGAAATTAAAATAATTACAGTATATATTCATAAGTGCAAAAATAGAAAAGCACAAAGTATTGTTATTTAGCTTTGGAAAAACAATAAAACAGTCAATAACAGGTAACCAATAGATTAAACTAATTCAAAACTAAAAATGATAATGAAACACAACTATAAATAAATAATGAAATGTGTTGATGTAATATTAGTGTCTTATTTTCACTCGTAACGGAAGTTAATATAATGTTAGCATACATAACATACAATAAAAAACCTACTAATAAATAATAATTACTATAAAACTTACAAAAACAATTAGAATGGCAATCGAATATACATTCCTTACAGGCTGCAAACATAAAACAAAGCGTTCACAACAGGCCAAGAAATATTATTGTGTACATTTTAAAATTATTTCTGAAAAGCCACTGTGGTTACTCACAGCCTGACTACTACAAACCTGAGTAATGCTGGCACATCTCACAGCCTGTATATAAAGCAATCTTGAGTAACACCGACACACCTCACAGCACTCAACATGTTAACAAGCACCTCCCAAAACAAGTGATTCACATAATGAGCAAAACAAAATGTAAAAAAAAAATGAATCCCTCAATAAGCTAAGTTTTGCAGAATGAGTGATGAGGAGACCATAATGTCTCCTCATCACATCCTGCCTGCACCTCGGCTATCAGTCTGTGTTTAGTGCTCATTCAGCTAGCATCTTACTGTTGCTTGTGAAAGTTGTATTCAGGCACATTTATTGTGTATTTTTTTTAGTGCAGACTTTAAGCATGCTCACATGTTTTTCCACAAAGAAAATGCTGCAAGATGGGTAAGAGAGAAAAATCACAGCGAAGTCAAATGAAAAATCATTGAGAAGCGAGAACGAAGTGTGAGCGTGGCTGACCTACCATGCAGATACAATTGGTCTACATCAGCAAGTTGCACTAATCTCAAAAACAAGAATAGAATTAAGGAGATTGATGCTTCAAAGGGTGTTATAATAATCTTTGTGCAACGGCCACTTGTTGAAAAATTACTTCCCATATGAATCAACGAAAAGCAAATACAAGACAACACTATTAACAAAAACAAATTTGTGATCCCAAGGCAAAACTTGTTTTTGCTGACCTCATTAAGAAGATGCCAGGATCATCAACAGGTGAAAAAGAAAAAGCATTCAAGGCAAGCCAAATTGTGATTCAAAAAGTTTAAGAGAAGAGCCGGCATCCACAGCATTGTGAGGCACAGAGAAGCAAGCTCAGACATAAAGGCAATAAAGAACTTCATTAGCGTATTCAAAAAGCTTGTGAATTCTAAAATTATCTATTGCAGCAGGTTTTAATTGTGATGCCTCATCATAATTATAAGAGACCCATCTCAGATCTCTCCTAGAAAAAGATGTTGAAGCGAACTTGTATTACAGCAGGGGAAAAGGCATTGCCAGGCTACAGGCCAATGAAAGACCATCTTATGCTGTTGTTTTGTGAAAATGCAAGTGGCAATTTGGAAATTAAAATCGCTACTCATTTACCATTTGGATAATCCATGAGCCTTCAAGAAGTACAAAGTCCAGAAGAGCAGGCTAAATATCATGTGGAGGTCCAAAAACAAGGCAAACGTGGGTTACACGCTACCTTTTTACAGATTGGATCAATGAAGTGTTTGGTCCATCTGTAAAAAAAAATTTACTCAAGATGAATTTTCCACTCTGTGCCTTTCTTGTTATGGACAATGCTCCTTCACATCCTCCAGGTGTAAAAGACAACCTCCTTGAAGAATTTAAATTAAGCAAGATTCAGTTCCTGCCTCCTCACTTTACTTCAGCCCATGGACCAGAAGGCCATTTCAAATTTTAAAAAGCTCTTACACTAAAGCGCTCTTTGAGCATTGTTTTGAGGTAACTAAAGGAAATGATCTCACTCTCAAAGAGTTTTTGGAAGACCACTTTCACATCGTTGCCTGACTCAACATGATCGATAAGGCATGGGAGGGGGTCACCAAGTGAACCCTTATTCTGCATGGAAGAAGCTTTGCCCAAACAGCATTGTCGAATGCAACTCCAAGGGGTATGAGTAAGAGCCTATGGTGCCTGCAACCAACAATACTGTGGGGCTAGAGGTGGACAACAATGATATCGATGAGCTACTGGAAAACAGCAAGAAGTTGTAGAGGAGATTTCATCAGGGAAGGAGGAGATAACAGCCTCAGCAGAGCAATAACCTTCCAATGAAATAAGGAAGATGCTGAAAGCTTGGGAAACTGTTGCATTGTATGTTAAGCCTAATAAAGCAGCAATTATGTGCACTATAAATTCATTTAATGATAATCATATGTCTCATTTTCACCAAATTTTAAAGCGTAGGCAAAAACAAATGTCTTTAGACTACTTTTTTGTAAAAAACAGGATATATTATGAATAATAAATTACATTATTATGCATTTGTTTAAGGTTTTTTTTGGAATGGAATGCATTTTACTATTTTATGTTAATTTCTATGGTAAATTCGTTACCATTTCGCATTACAAGTAATATTCGGGTACAAATTATGCTTTTTAACCAAGGTTCTACTGTATATCGTTTTACTGAAATTAATTTTTTTAAGATTCATATTACTGCTCTGTATTATTAAATTCTATTTTTAATTCTATTAATATAAACCACCTAGTAGAGACTATTGATATAAGACATCTGAATTCTTATCGATGAAAAAACACCAATGTTTCTTGATTAGTATTCATGCCATGGAATTTTAAGAAATTTCATAGATTAAAGAGAAACAAAATTGTAAGTGAAAAACTATAAAAAACTAAGAAAATTACTGTAAACTGTGTATTGCAGGGGTCCTGAAAATGACAATGCACACAAAAAATCAGATGCCCACTTGCGTTTATGCATTGCACTAAAGGAGAAAGAAAGAATTTTTTACCACAACAAATTTAGAACTTAAAGCTTTGGCCATAATGTTCCCTTTCAAGTTGTAGCCAAAACTAATTAACCTACCATTCATACTATCCGCAATGACTTTACATTCTCTTTTTTACATTGTTCTAGTTAAGTTTGTATGATTCGGGAACTGCAGGATATACAAAATATGAATATTAAAAGATTCAAGAATATGAAAAAACAGGATCAAGAATCATGTTAATTCAAACAATTAATTTATGAATAAAAGATATTATTTAAATTTTATAAACATATTCAACTACATTTATAAATTTTAAGTAATTTACTCTATAAAAGTATTCAAACAGTGTAGATATCAAAATTGGAAAATCTCTACATAGGCATTACTCTTACTGTTTCTACTTTTCTGAAGTTAATGCTTAAAATAAATGTAAGTAAATAGTTACTCCTATTCCCTTGTATCAATTCTAATTTGGCAGCACTGCCACTTATGTGCACAAAATTATATTTATTAACTTAATGTATGCAATTATTATATACTGGGATTGTTCAACAATTAGAGACAAATGACTGTAGAAAATTTATCATTTATTCAATGACAATGAAACTAACAATATTTTTCAACATAACCCCGACTACATTTGGGCATCTGTCCCATCTTTCTGTAAGTTTTCTTATTTCAGTAGCAAAGATGTTTTCACCTCAGTACCTGAGCCATTCATGTACCACATTCTTAACTCACTCATATTTTTGCCAAACTAAATTCCTACTCGTGCTTTTGAATAGCTTCCTTTGTCTTCTGAGTAGTATGGGGATGAGTGTTAACTTGCAGAATTACACCTTTTGAGAGAAAACCAGGACATTATTGCTGGTTTCACTTTATTTTCTAGCATATCACACAACAATGCTCACTGCTGATTGTATAATGTTCTTAAAAATAATTGCAGTAAATTGGGCCTTTTTTTTATAGAACCAAAAAACCATTGGCATCAGTTTATCGGCTGATGAGTAGGTTTTGAATTTCCCCTAGTATTTGAATTCTGATGTTTCTATTCTCTATTTTGACATTTGGATTCCAGTTCAAAATGATGATCCCAAGTTTAATTGCAAGTTATTACGCAATCTAAAATAGCATTAACAACTACTAAAAGCTATTATTTAATTTCCATACAAATGTGAATTTTTGTGATTTTGAACTGACCTACCATGAACACTTTTTTGTGGTAATTCAGTGTATCGTTGTAATGGAATGGACAGTGCTGATAGACACATTACAAATTTCAGCCATTTTTTTTTTAATTTTTATACATTTTTCCTTACTAATAAGATCATTAATGCAATTTTTCAAAGTATCAGTCAAAAATTCCATCAGTCTTCGGCTACAATGAAAATACGTGACATTTGTTCAGGACGATTTAAACTGTTCAATCCACTTATAAAACTTTGCACAACTGATATACTTTTTTTACTGACTATTTTAACATCTGTGAGTGAATTTTGGCCATTTTTACACCTTCAGTAAACAAAAATCTTATCAAAGGTTCTTCCTTGGCACATGTTTCAAGCAGAGCCATGAATTTTGAAGTAAATAAAAGAAAACATAATAATGAAAATTTATTTCAAACAGCTGATATTTCAAGTTGTCAGGAGTGCCAACTTGAACATCGGACAGTTTCAGTTTTGCGCAGTTCTGCACAAGAAGACTGACTTTTCATTACTTTATTTTGTTTCCTTTTGAAAAAGTATCACCTCATTCTAATCTAAAATTCTACAAAGAAAACAAATTAAGAAATAAATAAGAAAGGGAAATAAGTAAACAATCAAGAATCAAATTAACATAAAATAAGACTATATACAAATATAAATAATAATAAAAAATTAATTTTAATATATTACAACAAGAAAATTAGTAATAAGTTAATAATTTTAACATTATCAATAGTTCCCAATCAGAAATGCACTGATTTTTAGAGTACAATGCATTACATATGTTTGATTAACCAATAGATCCTACACACATGCATCAAGTTTCAACTCACTCACCTCTGTCTCAATGAATAAGTGCATATGAAAAATATACCTCTATAAATCAACACAACCCTTAGGTATAAAACATACACCCAGACTATTATCAGGGTCAATCATTACCTCTAAGTAGCTAATACTAATTAAATACACCAAACAATATTGCTAACAATAGATAGTGCCAATAAAGAAATGTCAACATTCTAACTTAGCATCATAGCGAAGCACACTTCTAACTTTCCCAACCCAAATTTTTTCGACCTAAAATTTAACTCAAGAACAGCTCAACCAATCTTCATAAAATTTTCACTTGGACAACTTCAGATGCACTACTACAGCATATCTAAATTTCAATGAAATTGCATAAGTAAAGTGGTTTTGATTTACAAGCCACAAAACTTTGTACAAAGACCTACAAAGAAATGAATATATAAAGCAACTACAATTTAAGTGAATGGTATTTTCATACTCTTCACACCTGAAAATGTAAAGGAAATTCATTTCCCCCCACTTCCACTATGTGACCATTAAGTAACACTGTACTTTTCTTTGAAATAAAAATAGTAAAATACAAACAGATTTGATTTTCATCTGTATAATAAAAAATTTACTTAAATTACCTGATCTTATTTCATTATCTGTTAAAAATATATGATGCCAAAAAAATTCTTATTATTGCAAATTAAATTATTTTTTTTTTAACCTACAGTACTGTGGTTACTAAGCTACTAAATTTTAAGTTATTCATTGCAAGGGTTATTTACTAATTATTTATAACTGGTGCATAACTTTAATTCATGTAAATACAATTCATAGCACTAAACTCAACAAAACAAATCCTTTGCAAATGAACTAAAAAACATAAAATTAAAATAAATTATTTCTAGCAAATAGATACTAACCTGGAGCCAAATTACGTGCTCCAACATATGCCTGGGATGTAGCTAAGGCGGCTTGATTTAATTCTTCCCTTAATTCTTCTGTTATCACCATACCACTATTTGTTTTAACTGCAAACATAAATAAATAAGAAAACACTAATTTATAAATTTCTGTAAAAAGTAATGATTTTTTTTAAAATAGTGATCTTCAGAAATAAGCAGAGTAAACCTAATATTAAATGATAGTTTAGATGAATTAAATTCACAATTAAAACCCAAAATAAACTACTATTTATTTAAAACAATGACTGCAGATGACACACATCTGTATTAATTGATTGTTGGTCAATGCTGGAACATTCTGACCATTAGTTATGAAAGTAAATGTGTTAATATAATTAAAATTAAGTTTACAAAAGTTACTGAAATGAATTACTTCATATATCAATTTATGTTATAGCTACTACTAATAGTACAGTTGTTAAAAGCTAAATTAATCCTATTACTACAGTAGATGTGCAAGCAGCCTGGCAGATCAAGTGATTTTTTTTCAACTGTAGTGACAGCTTTTTCAGGACTTTTAGTGAAAGTTAATTATGATTTTCAGTTAAATCATTTTTATTTACAAACTGTCAAGTTGTTCCCAATAAAGATAAGAAATCACCTTTGACTAAGAAGCTTCCTTTATAGTCCAAAATCAAATGTATAAACTAGTCTTTGACTTGGTTTATAATCTATTTTCTTTTTAGTCTTACTGTAAACATCAATGCATTATTTTTTTAATGCTTCTAGATATAACCATGTTAATGCAATTAAGCACTCATGTCTGAAATAGAGGACTAAAACAGGTATTTATTCTAATTATCAGTTCTTTATATTATCCATTTATGGATTTGTTTTCTTAAAAATATAAATAAAAACCAATATGAAACCAACATTGATATCATTCTACGGAAAAACAAATACTCAAGCACTTTTGATGTTGCACAATCATCAGAGAACAATACAACATAACAAATATTTACCTGAATGTTTATTAGTGGTAAAAATATTTTAACCAATTGCTGTTACTACTAAATACAAATCTAGATGATCACTAGAAGGAAAATAAATCAAGTTCTCTGAAATAAATGACAAAAACAAATAACTTTATGGTTTTTAGCAACTGTGATGGAGTTGTGTTGTCTGAAAACCTACTCCACAATCTTACGGATAGAAATTCAGTAAAGAACTGAAAAACAAATGGCACTTTAAAAGCACCAAAGTAAAATCTTTCAATCTCAATATCTTATAGCACATGTCATATCCTGTAATTGACTAACTTTTATTCCTGATACTCCTGTAATAGTATGGTTTCTCTGTAATATAAATCTGACTCTTGTCTCATGCAATAGAGTAATAAAATGATGAGTACTGAATGAAAGGAAAATATTATATATAAATATTTAGTCTGTCAATGCAAAAACAAGAAGTGAGCAAGCATTTTTCAATGTTTTACACAGATTTTAATTTTTAATGTAACTTTAATTAAAAACACAAAACCAAATAAGGTAATTAATAAAACACAAATTACCTCCTTTCCTTTTTCCTAACTTTTCAAGCTCTTTACCCTGTTCTTTATCTTCATGAGCTTTAGCAGCCATATCAGATGTATTTACTGTAACAGTAGATTTTATCTCCTGCTGGGAATCACGCATTTTGTCATAAAATACCTGTGATAAAAAAGATTAAAATATTACTTTTGATTGTATGCAATTAAAAATATAAGAAATGATTAACAAACATATAAAGTAATAAATATAAAAGTAAGGTAAATAGAGATTAATAATCAGCTGATTTGTGATGTCGCGTTAACCACTAGACTGGCCCGGTGGGCTATATTATTCATCTCATTACAACTCCGATAACCTTCATGGTATGCACATGTTTTATGTTGTGATATTTATACTTTAACTCTTAAATATCAAGGAACTTCTACAAATACTTATGACCAAAATGTGGTAAATGTATTTTATGTTTAATGTATATTTATAAAACCAATTTTTTGCAATTACTGCTTGTAATTGCTTTCTAAATCACTCTCTAAAGAGATCTCTAATCGTATTATCACAGCCACAAGGTAAATAGCATTTATCCACTTTCACAATAAAAACAGATATGAATTAAAAATATTTAAGAATAAATTTGTTTTAGCTATTTACAGAATGAGTGATATTAAAAAAGTAACATAGAATTGTAACTTTAAAAAATAAAGTTTACAAAGTAAAATGTAAAAAAACACAATAACAGAGAATGTATGTGGGAAGGGAGAGGAATATACATCCTTCTCTCTTTTTTTTTAAATTATACGTTAGATATCAGATATGTTATATGTTAGAAAACAAACAAAATAATTTCTCACAAAAGTGCTGCAACAGCTGATTTTACCAGTAATCAAAACAATACAATTGGTATATTTGAACATTTTGCAATCAAATGTAAACAGTACCTTCATGAATTCAAAAAAATCTCTTGAAGATATTTACGTCCTGTATGCAAAGGTTCATTACTGTTATTCTTGAGCACATAAAGAATGTATCATTAATAGCATTTCAGAATACTAACAGCAAAGTTTTCTGGACAGATAGTTCATCAATAAAATTTTTTGGCTATAGAAACAATCAACTGAATTATCATATAAAAATTATGCATTCTAAAACTCCATAAAAATTATACCTGAAATGTAAGTATTACATTAATCAGTTTTCTACACACCAAAAGAATTTAGTTTAACAAAGCATTAATATTTAATACATACTTTGAAGAAAGCCTGGCTTAAATCACCACCAAGTAACTTGCTGAACATGCTTTTTTGAATAATAGGGTTTCCACCTTCAAGCAGGGCGATTCCCAATTCAACAGCTTCAACAAAGATGGAAGGTGAGTGAACCGATTTAATGACCAACTCAACAACAAGATCTGAGGCGCCTTCATGATCTAAATGACTCTGCACTTCATGCAATGTCAATCCAGCACGGCTTAATAACTTGGCTGAAATGTATAACAAAACATTTAAAATATTTTAGTTTAAAATCAACAAAAGAAAAAGGTACTACTGTACTTTGTTCAGATTCAATTAATCATAGGTTAATCATAGGGTCTGACATACCCAGAAGGCATCACGGTCCAAGCTTTCGCCGATGACTGCCTCTTTTTAGTTCGTGGTAACTCACGACGGCAACTGGAAGAAAGAGCGCAAGCGGCCTTGTCAACCGCAGAAG
>JAAAKQ030141310.1:0-13222 GCA_010016005.3 Zanna intricata
ACGTTTTCAGACATATGTTTATTGGAAACGTTTTTCTTATTTTTAGATATAGAATCCGTTTCCGAGAGATTGCCGTGAAGTTTTGATACACCGTGTATATATATTAAATTATTTCACACGGCCTCAGTTAAAATAAAAAAAAAAAACAAAAAAAAAACAGAAACTAATAAAATAAACTTAAAAAATAAAATTATTATTTTATTTCCTAGTCTTTTCTTTTTTTTTTTTCTTTTTCTCCTCTCACCTGGGCCGGACTCACAATTAAACATTGCTCAGCCCAGGGTAGTGTCCAAATACTCAAACAGGCCTCCCTGTCTACAGCAGGCAGTATGCTCGGCATGACAGATCGACCCGCCGCTCGGATCTTTTATTTTAATGCCTGCCTATAACCTTGAGATTGCCGTGCAGTTTTGATACACCCTGTATATATATAGAATCATTCACAAAAAAACAATGTTCAAGATATGTTCAGTTGATGAAATTAAAATAGAAAATTTATATTAACATATGTTTGAAAATGTTTCGTTAACGAGTGTCGGCTGGTGAAAGATTTCGCCCTGATTTTTGAGCCTTCGATAAAATTAAGACGCCCTGAAATTCTTGATTTGGTTTTGTTTTTAATAAATTTCGAAATTCTTACGTTTGAATTTAGTTTGTTGTGGAAATTATTCATATAATTTTACTCGGAATCAAGTTCTTTATAAGTTTTGTTTAAGTACTGTTATGTGCTTATTATCCGCTTAAATATGTTACTTTACGCCAAATGTAAAATAGTGTGTTTTTGTAACCCAATTTTTTCTCTTATAACCCCGGATTTCTTGAAATCAAATAATAAAGTTCTCGGACCTATTTTTTTCTTCAATTTTTTTAGGTAAGCCGCTTAATTTGGTCGCCAAGAATTACAATCTGGTTTAATTTTACTGAACGCGTAAAAATCTAGTCGAAATCTTTCGCCAGCCGACACTTGCTAACGAAGCGTTTCCGAACTTATGTTTATGTGAACTTCGTTATTTTCTGTAGTAAAAACATATCCTGAATGTTTGTTACATTCTTCGTAATTCACTCAATATATATATATATATATATATAAAATATATAAAAGAAGAATCAGAAATCTTTAACGTCGAATAATAACTCCAGAATTACCTGCTAATTTCGAATGTTAAAAATAATCATGTTAAAAGATTAAATCAATAAATAGAAAATAAATATTAAGTTGTACAATGAGTACTTATTAACATTTTCTAAGTAATATCTACGAACAGTTTAAGCGCAAATTGATTGTCAATACGTAGCAAATCTCTGTAGCGAACACTAACAAGATACTCGGAAAATTTTCTTTACAAAAAAATTTACTTTTAGCGATAGAAAAACTAAAAGAAAATACAATATTTATTAATGATACCGGTCTCTGTGGCAGAGAGGTAGCGTCTGTTCTTACATTCGGATGTTCTGGTTCGAATCCCGACCAGGCATAGTATTTTTTCACACGCATTACAAAAACATCAATTTCATTATCAAACAACGGCAACACGGTGACAACTCGAATAAAATATAATATAATATAGACGAGTTAATTACGTCGAGCTTTCTTTTCTTCAAAGTCAGTTGTAAATATTCCACATTTCTATTCGTTGTTTGCGAATCATCTTTACCTTTCGTCCGAAAGATCTGGGTTCGAGTCCCGATCAGGTTTGAAAATTTTCATATGCAAAAAATTCATCTTTCATTACTCACTATGGACGATTAACCTGTTATCTCTTAAAATAAATAATGGTGATGGTTATTTAATATTTGTTTCGGTAAAGAATCTACTTTAAAATTTCCTTCTTTCAAAGGAAATATTGTGTGGAGTATTGTTTACCTTTCTTAGCTTGATTCTTTTTTCACACGCCGATACGTTTCGTAACCGCTCTTTATTGCTGAAATTTATTTAATACATGTATAAACAGTAGTGTCAACATAGAAACTATAGTGATCTTAGCAGAAAAGATAATAGTCACCCTTTATCTGTTTAGGTATTACTTCAGAGGATGAATGTAAATGAAGTGTAGTCTTGTACAACCTGAGATTGACCACTCCTGAGAAGTTTGGTTAATTGAAACCCAACCACCAAAGAACACCGGTATCTACAATCTAGTATTCAAATCCATATAAACATTTTTAACTTTACTAGGATTTGAACCTTAGAACTCTCGACTTCAAATCAGCTGATTTGCAATGGTATTACTTCAGAGGATGAATGAGGGTGATGTGAATGAAGTGTAGTCTTATACAATCTCAGGTCGACCTCTCTTGAAAAAGTGTGGTTAATTGAAACCCAACTACCAAAGAGCACCTAGTATCCTAATCCTTTGTTTTGGTTCATCTATTCTATCAATTTTTCTAAAGAAAAAAACGAATGTGCGTGAAATTGTTGACTTATCGGATACATGTAATCGAGGAAAATTTACAGCAGTCTTCTTAGCGCTTTAAAAACGATCGCTATCTAAAATAATTTTCTATAATTAATGGACCTTAAGACAGTATAATATTTGCCTTAAGGCATATTTTTGTTCTAACTTACCTGTCACCGATAGGCAAAACAGGGAGATATACATCTCGCCAAATCAAAGATTGTCCTTGTGTACGCTAGTTCCTATGAGTTAAAGCGTTACCAGCCTTTCCGCTAGTACCAACGTAAAAGCAAATTTCTGAAATAAGCAAATGTATGAACTCAGAGTGGTTTAGGTTTTTTCTCACTTCTTATTTTATCAGTATTTTTTTTTTTTTTTAATAAACGACTATGAAGGAATGCACTGACGTACGCCCTGCAGGGTCTTCGTAGGGTGTGTAGGGCTCGAAGCCAGAACGCTAGCCGTCATCACCTAGTATATAGCTAACTGGGCAATGGACATGGAGCCGTAGCGACCATGAAACAATGTTGCTTCCACCCCTACCGACTAAACCACCCTCGCCGTTTCCCAGGGGCGACTGGATGCCTTTCGGCATCTTATCAATCAGCCCTCTGTGTTTCGTCACACCAGATTAACCTAACCTTTTGCTCTTCTCGCTTGGACTTCAGCAGAGGAGCCCCCCTTCGAGTTCCTTCTGGGCTCATTGAGGCACGTCAACTCCCCGCTTCTGGAGTGCCGTCGCGTCCCTCCTTCAGGAGACTACCCGTCCCGCCCTACTAGCCTCTACCTAAAGGGGTGGCATGCGCATTGAAAAATGCACGATTGCCCCTCCCCTACCCGCTCTTGACCTCTCAAACCAAGAGGGACCCGAATGCTTCATCAAAGTGCCCCGACCCAGTTCACTCTTGCTTGTGTCCTGGACCAAAGCATCCTCAGCAAACAGGCTACCTCCCTTGTCCTACACTATTGCAACGATTCGAATTTCCCGTCTGTGTATTTTATTAGTATTTGGACCCGATGATCCCACCCCCAATACGATAGCTGTGACGTACTTCGCAAGATGCTTAGCTACTACTACTGGGTGGACCACGAAAGAGTATCATCGCCAGAATATGGAGTGTTGAATAGAACATTAACATTATAAGTTCGCGCACAAGACATTGGTAACAATGGAAAGGGGCGTATGCTTTTAGGGAGATACCCTTTTTAATATTTACTCTGTAGATTAGTATAGGTATGTTAGTCTTAATATCGATTCTACATTACTGTAGATTACTGTAAGCGTTGACGGGGCCACTTTTTCACGACCTCTTCTGTCTTCACTTGAAATAATTGTACGTATCCTTATGAGCTAACTATCATATTCGATTCCAGAACATCAAGATTTCATTGACCGGGGTTTAAATTTTTTTTATTATTTATCTATTGTAAATTTAGATTAAATAAAAGAATGTAGATCTGTACACGTTTCTGAAATAAAAATCTATTAATTATGTTCTTTTAATGTATCTTTAATATTCGTAACGAAGCGATTAATTTAATTAAAATGAAATGCTACCAATTATAAATAATACCATTAAATCACTTATTATGATGCAAATCCTGTAAATTTTTTTAAAATTTTAATTTACTTCTTTTTATTATTTATCTGTTTCATAAATAGAACTTAATTATATTCATAAATAAAATAATAATTAGCGTAATCTTTGTTTTCAAAATAATTGATTATTTTTTTAATTATCATAATTTAATGAGTTTTTTTTATTGTTGTGAAATAATTTGATTAACAAGGTTATGTAAATGGATTATTTATTTTTTATTAATGTATTTTATACTCGTAAATTCGATTGTTTTTATGTATATTTTTAATTTTCATTTAGTTTCTGTCCGATTTAATCATTTTAATTAACAACACTCTTTTGATTCTAATTACTGGAAACGACATTTAAATATTATTTATTATTTCGATCGGAAAAATCTTTTCACAGGAAACGATTCTGTACTCAGTGTTAATTTCTTAGTAAGCGATTCAAGTTAAAAAAAAAAAGAAAAAGCGATTTTTCGATTTTTTTTTTTTTAAATTTTACACCCTGGAATTAATATTATAATTTCATCCTATAAATTTCAACCGTTGAAATCAGTCCAAACGTTATTGTACCGTTAATAAACGATCATAAGAATAAAGAATAACAAAAATAAATAGGAAAATTTTCGGCTACTTGGTATAAAACTACGAAACTTACAAGTTACAAGTTTCGAAACTTATAAGTTTCGATTAGTAAATAAACATTATTAGTGACGGGGTGAGCTCTATCTTTGTATATAGATAGATATTGCTGTGATGTAATGTGCCTTAATTAAAATCTATTTTGAGCAGTTCATTTACCCTTTACTTAGCGTTGACTTGAAAAAGTTATATTTAAAAAATAAATCGAGTGTTTTTACAATTTTTTGTAACTTTTTTAAAATTATTATATTTTTTGTTTTAAAAAAATTAATTTTTTTTTTTTTTACATCATCTTGACGCCGAGGAGAATGCACTCACCATGTGATGGGTCTTACCGTCACGCCCACCCCCTTTGTACTTAGCTCTTAGAGGCTCTTTATCGGTGGTTATGTTCAAAGAATAACGCCTGACTCGGATCCTCTCTTTCTTGAAAAAGAAAAAGAAAAGCTTTCTAAGAAGCTTTCTTAGCTTCCGGAATCACCGTAAGTATTACTTCAGAGGATAACACTTATGAATGGGAATTAAGTGTAGTCTTGTTCAATCTCAAGTCGACCGCTCCTGAGAAGTGCAGTTAATTGAAACCTGACTGCCAAAGAACCCCGATATCCACGATCTAGTATTCAAATCCATATAAAAGTAACTTTTATATGTTACTTTTAGTAACTTTTACTAAGCAGTTACTTTTATACTAAGATTACTAAGATTTGAACCTTAAAACTCTCGCCTTCGAAATCGGCTGATTTGCGATGTCGCGTTAACTACTAGACCAGCACGTTGGGCTACCTAACTCGGATCCTACCATCGATGAACTTAAGAGATCCGTCCGATTGAGCTGAGCTACAATCCTAAACGAGCGAAAGCGAGTCCAACAAGCAAAACATGACTGACTAATAAAACAAAATAAACAGTTAATAGAAAACTGTTAAATGTAAACTAAACGAAGCATAAATAAAACGAAAAACATAAATAAAACTTGAACCAAAACACAAAAATAAAATAAAATTTAAATCGATTTAAACAGATAATAAAACGAATCTAAAGCTAATCGAAATAAAATAATATTATCTAAAACGATAAAAAGATCAATTCCTACTTCTCCGATCTTTATAGACCCTACAAATATTAAGCTGTAAATTATAAACATATAAAATACCGAAGTGAAAATCAACAAACAAAATATTCAGGAAAGCATGTAATAAATCAGAAACAGAACGAAACCCATAAACCCGACAAAAGAAAAATAACCAAACGTATCAAAACTCAAAAACCTAAAACAAATATAAATTATTTTACATGAAATAAAACAAAACAGACCTATTTAAACCGATCAAAAAATCAAGAAATAATATAATAATTAATACAGAAGCACCAAAATCTTAAAAAATAACGAAAATCTACTAATACACCGACGTACAATTATTCTAAATATCAATCTTGTCAATCAAAAGATTCCGCGAACGCTTAGATTTATTTAATTGAAATTTTTGTCAGAATGGCATATAAAGAAAGACAAGATCAGAGGATATTAAACACTCAGGGTTAAGGAATTCGGTTCTAGAATGAAATATACAGGGAGAAAATAATAAAGAAAAACAAAGATTAGAACTTATGAAATACAGATACCCGTAATTAATGATTTGTATGAGAAATGTATCGTAATAAGAGAATCTTGCGGATAAGGATGGATGGATGAATACATTAAACCAGCCGATTAATCGATAACGAAAGGAATTCTGTATTTGATGTAACCGTTTTATTTCTACATTTTACATTTCATTTTCTTTAATAGTAAAGTATTTTATTTTGTTATAAATATTTACATCCCTGTCTGTCACAATATAACCAACTGTTTTTTTTTTATATATAAATTTATAAAATATATATATATATATAAAGAGAGAGAGAGAGAGAAAGAGAGAGAGAGAGAGAGAGAGAGAGAGTGAGAGAGACTGACTTGAGTTATCGAAAGTATAATAGTCTACTCATATTTGAGTGACTGACGTGAACGTGTCTATCTGAACGAGTCGGTTTTATAAAAAGGGGGAACAGAATGATAATAGTAACTCGTTTATTTTTAACTTGATTCAGCGAGTCAGTCATTAATTTCAATAGATTGTAAATACTACTTGATGTAAATGTAGACCTTTATTTTATCAGTAAAATAAGAAAAAAAAAACTGATGATTTTGAAATAGACGAAAAATCGTAGATTTTGTAATCGTACGTAAATCTAATTAATTAAATTTTATACAATGGAATAAAATTTTTTCAAAATTAAATTTATTTCGCGTTAATGTAAATTTTAAATTCGATTGTAATTTGATTAATGAAATATTTATTTATTTTTTTATTGTATATATTTTAATGAGATATTTAAAACATGGATAAATAAAATTATATATGAAAAAAAAATTTAGACCTTTACTGGGAATCGAATTTGAGAATAGCTATTTTATAATCCAGATTATTAGTCGCTACGGCAAATAACCGACAGTATCTCATTTAATCTTTTTTCGGAAAATTTTTTAAAAAGTTAAAGATTTTAATTAATTAATAATACGAGTATGTAATTAAATACGGAAATGTTAGAAAATACTGTCGCTCTTTATACATTAACGCGTATTTATTTTCTATTTTGTGGTTATAGTCGCATCGGTAGCGCATAAGATTTTATAAGGTGATTTCAAAATGTAAAAGTTTTACCGTATACAAAGTTTTTCCATAACAGCTAGTTTCTTTCTTTCTGTTTATACACCGATTTTTCTTTTTTAGTTTTTCTTTTAGATATCTTATTCCGTGTATTTTTTCATTTATAAATCTTTGTAATTTAATCTAATAATCCTATTGATGTTGAATATATAACAAAATTTGTTTGTTTTTAACTTTTTTTTTTTTAAATGCAGCGATCAGTAATTATTCTTTCAAGTAGCTTGAAAGTAGTAACACTCTCAAATTAGTTATTTATTATCTTCAAATAATTGCATTGCATCGTAATTATTATTTTTACGTATTTAATATGCATTTTTTTTCCTTCACCCTCGGGCCGGACCCACATTGAATCATTACACAGCTCGGGGGTTGTTGTTCACTCTAATGGGGCCCTCCGTCCACCGGCAATAGAATCGGTATGACAGGTTAGCCTTTCATCCGGAGGTCCCGGGTTCGAATCCCGGTCAGGCATGGCATTTTTCACTCGCGCTACAATTCATTCATCTCATCCCTCTGAAGATATACTTAATTGTGGTTCCGGAGGTTAAACAAAAAAAAAAAAAAGGTTAGCCCACCGGTTCGAATCTCTTTTCTTCTGCCTGCCTCATACCCGGAGAGCGGGGGATCAGAGCCAAAAAAGTCAACACTAGACCCCACCCCAGAGGCCGGGACTCTGGGGTAGGTCACTAATGTGGTTGCCTCTAATGTGGCTCTCCCGTACAGGATACCACATCGGGACTTGGTCTTTTGAGATCGTAAATCCAATAAAAGGCGTTCCCTTCCGGACGAGGATCAAGCTCACTGGCAGGTAGAGGGAAGCGTGGGAGTCCCCGTGCTTCATCACTACGCCCACCAGTATAAGTATCTCTCTTTATCTATTTAGCCTCCAAAACTACCGTAAGGAATTACTTCAGAAAATGAATGACGATGATGTGTAAACCAATCTTGGTTTACCGATACCTCTCTCTTTTTCTGTTTAGTCTCCGGAACTACCGTAAGGAATTACTTCAGAAGATGAATGACGATGATATGTATGAATGTGAATGAAGTGTAGTCTTGTACAATCTCAGGTCAACCACTCCTGAGAAGTGTGGTTAATTGAAACCCAACCACTAAACAACACCGGTATCCACAATCTAGTATTCAAATCCTTAATAAAAGTCACTATCTTTACTAAGATGTTCATTAATGCTACCTTTCTTTTGTCTGTTTAGCCTCCGGAACTACCGTAAAGTATTACTTCAGAGGATGAATGAGGATGATATATTCGAATGTGAATGAAGTATAGTCTTGTATAATCTCAGTCAACCACTCCTGAGAAGTTGGTTAATTGAAACCCAACCACTAAACAACACCGGTATCCACGATCTAGTATTCAAATCCGTATAAAAATTTTTACCTTTTCTAGGATTTTAACCTTAGAACTCTTGACATCGAAATCAGGTGATTTGCGATATCGTTTTAACCACTAGACCAACCCGGTGGGTACCAATATAATTACCGGCGAACGGCAGCTCCGCAGAGGGCTGTCCATCATAAAATTCTTGAATTTTAACAAAATATTATCGAAGAGAATCCTTTAGAATTAGTCACAAGATTAGGTTCACAGCGAAAGTGTACTCAAAAAAATACTAACCCATAGGTAGTTATGATTATAAAATCACGGGTAAAGTATATCCAAATCGACGGTGAATTTGGTCAAAAGAAGAAGAAAAAAGAAAATTGCATATTCTATAATAAATATAAAGTATAATATTCTTTAAGAAAAGTTTTCCCTACGGTTTTCCTTAATATTCGAAAAGATTTCTGGAAAAAAATCATATATTACCGATTCGATTTTACGTTTCCTAAATATTTAAATATAGTGTTTTAAGTGTTATTTAATCATCATTTTCTATTTAAATTGTAAAATTTTTAATTTTACATTGAAAATATTTATTTACTTTATTTCTGTATAAAATAATAAACTATGTTTTTATTATTATTATTATTATTGTTTCATATTTTATTTGTTTTACATTTCATAGTATATATAAATCAGTAAAAAAAAAAAAAAAAAAAAAAAAAAAAAAAACTGACATCTGCTTAATGTATTTTAATATGTTCATTTCAGAAAATTTTATATATGGAAATTTAAAAAATTTAATATCAACTTTTTCTCCTCCTTATATTTACACACACATATACATATTATTTTTTGTTCGCTTTGATGTTTTTTCATTATTTAACAACAGTTATTGTTATCGAACTAGATATTTACTCTGTTATTTGAATTAATTAAATCTAAAATCACTGTACGACACATTTCTTTATGATTTTATTCTTTTTTTTTTCAAATAGCTTAAAAAACGGTAGTTTTTCTTTTAATATCAAGCATTTGTGTATTCAAGAAAAAAAAATTTTAGAATTTAAAATAGAACATTTGCTGATTTTAATAAAACCTAGATTAAATTATTTAGTAACGTATTCAACTTAAAGCTTACTATAAAAATGTAATGGATTAATTGTAGACTATTTTTTTTTTTCATACAAAAGCTAGTGTACCGTAATTCAGAGAAGAGGTAAAACTGAGCTACCTAGTTCCTCGTAAAATACAAAATGTTTTCCAAACTTCTCTATAAAAATAAAATTAACATTATTTAATAATGAATAATAAACATGAACGTTAGATCTCGTTTTAAGTAGCTTCATAAAATTCTAAATATATGTTTTCAGAGTGATCCTTGCTCTCTTTTGACCAGAAATGGTTTTATTTTTATCTCGTTTGATTGTTTTTTTTTTTTTTTTGTAACAAAAACAAAGTAACTTCAAAAATAATTGAAAAAAAATATGTTTAAAGTATTTTTCAATATTTTTACATTTTTTTAATAATATTACCCTCTCTCTTTTTTCTGTTTAGTCTCCAGAACTATCGTAAGGTATTATTTTAGCGGAATGGTACTGAATGAGAATGGTATGTATGAATCTGAATGAAGTCTTGTTGTAGTCTTGTACAAGCTCAGGTCGAGTGCTCTTCAGAAGTGTGGTTAATTGAAACTCAACCACCGAACAACATCGTTATCCACGATCTAGTATTCAAATCCGTATAAAAATAACTACCTTTACTAGGATTTAAACCTTAGAATTCTCGACTTCGAAATCAGCTGATTTGTGATGTCGCGTTAACCAAAAGACTAGCCCGATGAGCTAATTATATTATCCTGTTTTGGCAAAAAGAACGCCTACTAAATACCTCGCTAAAGTCGTGAATTTACCTTAAATATTTCTTTTATTGTTAATACAATTTTTGGCTCGTAAATAACCAGTCGATTTGAAGGTGTTTACGATGAACTAACCGGTGGTTCTGAATATGTGTAATATTTGAAATATTTCAATGGAAACAAAAACAATTGCAGCAATCAGTATTCCTATAACGGTATTATAAAGGATAACTTTAGCGTTCGTATTCTTTTAAAATTATTTTGTACTACGTTATTTGTATACTTTATTTTGATTTGGTGTTCTGATTTATTTTACAGATTACAGCACGATAAAAATGGCGGTGCATGGTGTCCTCGAAATATGGTTACCCGTGAAGCTGTAGAATTTCTTGAAGTGAATCTCGGCAGCGTTTACGCTATAACTAGTTCACAAACACAAGGTAGATTTGGAAACGGTCAGGGGCAAGAATACGCTGAAGAATTTTTGTTAGATTATTGGAGACCTGGATTAACAAAATGGCGTCGTTGGAGAGGGAGAGATGGAAAACAGGTCAGAATTATCACTTAAAAATATTTATTACTTTTAATCTCTTTGTTTCATTTTTATTTAATTCTGTATTTTAATTTTAACCCGTTTCATCATTTGATAATATGAATGCGCGTATTTAGTCTACGCTTAGTGTTATTTAAATTATTTATTTTTTTCCAGTTGCATGGTTTTTATACTATTTTAGACTAGTTTTTTCGGTACCTACATAAGCGAACAAATATTGCCCGTGAAGCATAGAATTTGCTGAATTATGCAGCAGTAAATTGGCCTCAGAGGCCAACTAAACACAAAGCGATCTGTGTACCGATGTATTTAAAAGTGTCTAGATATTGTACATCTTGATTGATTATATTGTTTTCGGTGTTTTAATCTCTCTTAGATATTACAAAAGATATATATATGTATATTATAGATATATATTATATACATATGCCAAAAAATTTTAATTTTGCCAATTACTCTATGTCGGATATAAATCCGCAGAATTGTCGTTTTCGAAATCTTTGGATATGTTTGTGACTTACGTGCAGAGATGCATAATACAGAGTACTCAAAGTATACTGTAACAGAAAAATATTTGATTGAAGATACGGTATGTTGTGGAAAGATATGGAGTTGTTTTGTGTAAATCCTTTCCGTTTAAACTCTCAGCGTAACCGTGCCCTTTCCCTTTTTCTGTTTAGTCTCCGAAACTACCGTAAGGTCCTTACTTAAGAGGATGAATGAGGATAATATGTATGAATGTGAATGAAATGTTGCCCTTGTACAATCTCAGGTCGACCACTCCTGAGAAATGTGGTTAGTTGAAACTCAACCATCAAAGAACACCGGTATCCACGATCTAGTATTCAAATCCGTATAAAAGTAACTATCTTTACTAGGATATGAACCTTAGAACTCTCGTCTTTGATATCAGCTGATTTGCGATGTTGCGTTAACCATTAGACCAGCACAATGAGTTAGCGTAACCGTACCCTAACCTTAAGAAAATGTTTGCCAGAAGCCTGATCTCCTTCCTATTTACGCAGCAAACGTGAAAGAATAAATTTTTATTGAGTGTAATTTGTTCATCTGCCTTTTTTTACGTTTTCCTTACCTTGAACGTTTTAAATTTATTTTTGCTCAGAGAATTAGTTTCAAAATATTTCAAAAGTATTTAATATTATGTTATTATTTCTCACATCGGCTATCACGGTTAAAACCGCTTAAATAGTCCTATTATAATTTTTAATTACTGTAGAACTGATGTCGACGAAAAGTAAAACGATTATAAAAAAAAAAAAAAAAAAAAAAAATGCCACGTACCTAGGTCGTATTTTGATCCCCAAATGAGGTAATTATGCGTATTTCACAAAGTTTCATGATGATACATAGAAGAACGTTAAACCTAGATCATAATAAGTTCATTCTAAAAGTTTCTTAGGGCCTTTGAAATACTTTTTCAGACGCTTATTGGAGAAGTCTTGTTAGTTATTGCTTTACTTGTGCACCTATCTGCCTGATATAAACCGATTTAACGTGAAAATATATACAAAGGAAAAATAACACAAGGATGATCTACATCTAATCTTTATAAAATCAGGTTATATACGCTGACTGATAACTATAATTAATTGTAATATAATTATTATTATACTCATTTGTCGTAAACAAAAGACCAAAAAATGGAAATGAATTAAATAGTGAAAAAAAGATTAACAAAAGAGCTTAATTATTCTATGGAGAATAAATTATGGTTATATTGGTTTTTGTTCGAAAGGGTGATATATTTTTGAAATTCAGTCAGGATCAGACTACGAGTTTCAATAAAAACTGATATACGGTTAAAAATATATATTTTTTTTTTTTTTTTGTGATTTACATTGTATTGTATTATTTAGATAATTTTTTTCTGAAATGTCTTATTTTAAAATATTTTTTCAATAAATAAATTTTAGCATATTGCAACTAAAATCGCGTGTTAATTGAAATATAAAAATCATGATTTCATCCTATGAGATAAATAAATAAAATTTATGGGATAGCTTGGATTTTAGATTAATTTCTTCATAAAGAAAATACGTTTATATATATATATATATATAGAAGTTAATTAAATTCTAAATTAATTTACTTCCGACTTT
Organism: Zanna intricata; assembly: GCA_010016005.3. Taxonomy (NCBI): domain Eukaryota; kingdom Metazoa; phylum Arthropoda; class Insecta; order Hemiptera; family Fulgoridae; genus Zanna; species Zanna intricata. The sequence continues at coordinate 13,205 of JAAAKQ030141310.1, forward strand.
CGTACACATTTCGTTTGA
>JAAAKQ030141321.1:0-13222 GCA_010016005.3 Zanna intricata
ATTGAATTTTCAGGCTAAAAAACATAAGAAACCATAACATTTACCGCTAAATTTGGGTTCCCAGAATTTCGGTAACGAAAATTAACGGGAAGAACTGAAAAATTTACCAAGAGGAACTGAAAACCGGGCGAAATGTTTCGGTAGCCGTAACTCGCTAACAAAACGTTTTCAGGCATATGTTTATTGGAAATTTTTTTGTTATTTTTAGATATAGAATCCGTTTCCGAGACATTGCCGTGCAGTTTTGATACACTCTGTATATATATATATATATATATATATATATATATGAATGTAAATGAAGTGTAGTCTTGTATAGTCTCAAAGAACACCGGACTCCAATAACACGGATGAATTCTGAGCTGTTTATTGTTAATCACCTGTACCCCAAAGTCGGCCCTGGTTATGATTGTCTCCAGTAACTAATAGTTTCATTATATCCGTGATACCATATAAGATTATGGGAGATGGCTTTACATCCTCTCTCTGTTCAGCTATACCAACTCATCCATGAAAGATATTCAGACTTGTTGGAAAGGGGCAACCTTGTTGGAAAGGGGAAACTGGGAAACAGCTGTGACGCACTAGGCGTAGCAACATCTGCACCATTTGCAACAGTACACTGTTTGGTTGGGATTTCAACACTTCACATTCCCGTTCGCTGCCCGAAATGTCGCTAATATCATTAACAAGTACGTCTCTGATGAACTTGCGACGTTAGCCATCCAAGAGACAATTTTCGAACTACTTATCGTCCCTCGCTTCTGTTATTATTTTGAGAGACCTTGTTTAGAAGCACGTTGTCATCGTCATTAGGAACAGTAACTAGCTGTTCCGCAAAAGTCTAGAAAATAGGTTAACTAACTGCCCTCTTTGTCAGTCAACAGAAAGTCACTATAATAACAGAAAAATATAGATAAAAAGTTATTCGTACTTCAAAACTGAGGGTGACATTAAATCTCACTCTTATTTGTCGCACCATTACAGATTATTCAAAAAAAAATATATATATATATTACAATGACACTGGTAAACAAATTTCAACTTTCTTCCTACAAAACCTCTTTTATTATAAGTATTATTATTTGATAATAAATTTTACATGTTTATAAAAATATCCAAAATAAAACGTTTAATCTACAAAAATAATCCATTCTTTAAAAACGCATACGAAAAATTAATTTACTTTTGTTTAAAATTCTTTAGCAGTTTTAACTAGATAAATAAAATTATTACATTATTTAAAGATGAGTTCCTTCAAATTGAAAGAACTCCAATTCGACTTGTCTGTCAAATTTTCTACTAACAACACCAGCTAACAACGGTTTTTACGTATTATTTTCAGGCTATTCTATCAACAGGTTTATAAACCATAACTTTCGTTTTAAAATTTACAACCGTATATAAACAGCAGTCTATATGTCCATATACTGGCAAAACAAAAATATTGCAACTTCACTTTCAAGAAATTTGTTTAATGAACCTGACGTCGGAAAACGATATTTAGGATAATAATTAAACTACTAGAAATATTTATTAAACGTTCTTTCAGTATTATTCAGCAGTTTTCTTTCTCTTTTTATAACCATAACATGTAGTAAAAAAGTTTCATTTCATGTGTCTTGAATTATAAGCCAGTGTCAAAAAATGAATAACTATTCTGTATATAAAAAATAACATAAATCCCGAAACAGATTTACCAAGGAAAATGAGTCATAACAAGTTTCTCATTGCCCTGTTCAGTGAACCTAAACTGCTGTTACGTATTAGCATTACAGACCAAGCGAAATGTAGGTAATGTTCTCCCCTGACAGTGACAACCTCACTCTATTCACCACAGGAACTGGCTGTAAAGTACTTCATATGTAACTCCATGATAAATAGAGGGATTTTTAATTTAATTTTAACTAACATTAATTTTTAAATAATTAATTAAAAAATGTTTGATTCAATTTTTTCAATAAAATTTTTTTCACTTTTTAAATTATTTTTTTAAGCTTATTTCTTAAAAAATAATAAGTTAACTTTTTTTTTTGAGGTTTTTGGGGCATCAACTTTTTTGGTTATAAGCCTCTTCCACATAAAAAAAAAAACAAAGAGAATAAATTTCTCTTCCCAAAAACAGAAATCTGGTGACATAGTCAATGACTAGTCTTGTCAAAAAGAAAAGCAACAAATATTAACTTGTCGATGGATATTGAACCTTGAAAACACAACATAAAGGGGGGACTCTTGTTATTTTAAAAACTTTCTAACCATTTCTTCTGAAATTTGGTCAAAAACCTCAAACCTACAGTGTGATGATACTTAGGCCGTATATTACTTATGCTTTAATATGGATAACAAGAGTCTGAAGGACTCTAGCCATTTAGCATCACACAAACATTAGTAATATTTACTTTATAACACTTATCAAAATATATTATATCATAAATTAATTATACTTTTAATTAAAGTTTTCCTTAAGTTATTTCTTTATGCATTCTATTTCCTTAATTTACCTTTCGGTCATCCTTTTTGCTTCGTTTTACCGTCTTCCGTAGGGCCTCGATGTCTATCTCTATTGCTTCTGAGTTCTCGGAGATGGAGTCTTCTCTTCAGTTCCTCTGCCCTAAGTTGCGGAGGATCTCCTGCTGTCGGCATTAGATGACGCCAGCACCATCGGAGCCGGCAGATATACACCGCAGTCATGACTGCATGTACTTACTATCAGAACCTTTGGGACGTACGAATGTTTTGCCCTTTCAGCTATAGGCCTCTGCCCTTTCGGAGGCTGCATTTTTGTTTTTCTTAGATCTTCCTTTTCTAAGATTGGAATTTCTGGTTTCCAAGGTCCCGGAGTTGGGAGTTTTACAACATGCACCTTAACTTCAGCTTCCTTCTATTTCTTGAGTTCAATAACCTTTGACTTTGGATTAGTCGAAGGCTTATTCCTCGGTAGACTTTTTTCTAGCCACGTCTGTTTTTGTTCTTAGCAATTTTGGACTGCTGTTCCTTGTAGATCGACACTTAAATTTCTTGTCTATTATTCTTTTGATCAGGAATCCAAGTATTGCGCCAGTTCTGGTAACACGTCCTTGGGTTTGTACGCGGTGACAGGAGCAGCAGCAACCTGCCCAAATGACGCGACCTTTGGCGTTGATTTGTTTGAATTGTGCATATATATATATGATTATATGTATGTATATATATATATGTTTGAAGGCGTTTGCATTGTGCATGACCTTCGGCCATGTACAATTTTCTTGGCTTCGAAATAATCCACTGTTTTGGACATTCTTTACTACCTGAATCGCTACTTCTTCTTTGTATTTCGGGTAGTTTCTTGATCTTGCGCTGTGTTGTCCTTTTGCACTTGTTTACATGTGGGCGGGTCTCTGCTCGGTTTATCCGGGATCGCCACACATGCAGATCTGTTTTCTTGTACATTTGGCTGTCGAGTGCCCGAATCTTTGACATCCGAAACACCGCAGTGGTATTGGGACGAACTGGCCCACGCTTAGGCTGTGGAATCCTGATTTAATTTTTTCTGGATAAGTAGGTCTATTGAACGTTAGTACATGCAACGCGGGGGTTAGGACTTATCCGTGGAATCGTCGACAAGCTATAACTCCCTGCCAATAAAGTTCATCTAGAATTTTATCTTCGGTGGAGTTAAGTAAATCCCTGCACACAACTACTCCTGTGAAGATATTCAGTGTACCATGTAGTACAACCTCGACATCGATATGTCCGATTTTTGTAGCCTTCATTAATCGTAATGACTGTGTGTAATTCAAGGTCTCAACAAATATTCCCATCGCCGTCTTCCTAGTGTCCGTAACAGGTCTCCAACTGCTTCAGTGATGCCTCGAGGGATCACGAAGGGACTAATCTTAGAAAAATCTCCTTCTTCTTTCTTAATAATTAGGAACCTTGGAATAGGTCCATCACTATTTTGTCAAAACTTCGTTCAATTCCTGTTATCTATGACTATTAGCTCTTCCTTGTCGCTGAACTCTACGCTCTTCTTCCTCTTTGCTTTCGAAGAAAGACGTTCTTCTAGACGAGGGTTATTACGTGGACACTCTGCCACGGAATTTGTAGAAGTGATTTGTATTATTATTATTATTTTTTTTGTTGTTGTTGTTCTTGTTATTATTATTATTACGAAATGAAAATTTTATTAAAATTTATTAATCATCAATTGAAATAAAAAATTTGTCAATGTAGTAAAACTCGATTTTACATGACGAATAAAGGTTTTATTTATTGCGACTATTTTTAAAACTGTGGTTACAATAACTACAGAGATATAATCTAATGTATACATGCAGTAAAGCGACCGTAACATTCTTTTTAAGACCATTCCGCTCTTTCTATTTCTGTACCACAATAAATCTTTTTCCCTCTTGTGATACGTATAACGGTACTCTTTTGCAAGAAATACATGTGTAATAAGAGACTGAATAATTTATTTATTTATTTATTTATATACTCATACAGATTCGATTTACAAGCATGCATATAAACATGTACGTATACTCAAATCACTATACGCATTGTAATCTTTTGATCAGGTTGTTAAGAAAATGTAACGTTTTGCTATAGTGAAAACAAAAACTATAATATATTTTCTTTTGATCCCACTTAAAGCTATCGTCGAGTATTGTAAATTATTTATTGCGCTTGAGCATAGGTACTTTGCTTAAATCAATATTTAAAATTACATTTTTGAATTTAAAAAAAATCATCATCCTTTTCTGTCTGATAAATCCCATCTTCCTTTCAGATTCAGTGAGCAGTTCGTAAATTTTCAGGAATAACTGTTTTTATCTTTTTTATTTTTCACATACAAAAAAGACAAGACAAGACACAGTACCATTTATCCTTAAAATATTACCTTACGTAGAGAAAAGATCCCAGCAAAGAGAATGAAACAATAATCTTACGAATATTAGAACAGATACCTGTTTGCTATAAAAGAGATTGAAAAAAGAAATTAATGCCATAATTATAAAGATTTCTCCAACGGTTACAATAATTTTTATGTCAATAGCACACAAAAATATTTTTTTCTTTGATAGAATTTTTTCTTTTACTATTTACTATAAGTTGAGTTTATGATTTTGAAAATTATTTATTAAATTAATTAAAGTCGGGAAAAATTGGGTAAAAGAATGTAAAATGCAACAACGACCAAAATATTTCTCATAATGTTGGTTTACTGCCACTGTATACAAGATAATTAAAAGTATGTGTATGTGTGTCTGTTTTTCAGGAATCAGTACATAAATCGCCCATATGTTTATAATGAAACTTACTATTTATATCTTACTCTCCCTAACTTAAGTTTATTCTACGTAGCGTTTTAAATGTATGCAGGCAGCATGTGTTCATCAATAAAGATAACAATTTGTTTCTTAAATACCTAGGTGCATTAGCAAAATAAACAAGGGAATAATTTTATTGTCAAAAAAGTTTAAAACTTTGAATTGTTTCCAGCAGTTTATTGATATTCAGGTTTAAAGGTGATAATGTGGTTGGCAATTTAATCTGTTTTTTTCTTTTCTTTTTATTAAACTTCTACTTATTTAGTAGTTTATTAATTAGTTACCACTGACAATATTTATGTGAAATATTAAAAGTATGGTACTCTATTTCTAATAGAACTCTATTAATAGTAGTTGGGATTTAGAACGATGTTCAGTATTGTGTTACGAATAACTTTTACTTAATTTATCTTACAGAAATTCTATTCCGTTATATTTGATCTGAGATAGGATTAACAGATAACCTAAATTCAAGATATTTTATGGAACATGCTAACAACGACAATGAAGAAACACCTATATACAAAATCTCCCATAACAACAGGAAGACGCCCAATGATTGTTTAAAACAGAGACCCTGGAAAGCCACGCTTCGTAAATTAATAAGGGATGAAATTATTGACGACATTAAATATATCTCAATCTGTGAACAGGAATCCGATGTAGGAGCACTCAATCGAACACAATACCATGGAAATCTTTGCCAACTTAGCGAATACTGAGGATGTCACTATGACACGGAGTCTTAATAATGGGTTACCACTTCCTAATCAGTTCAAACATCTTTCTCTGAAAGAGGCCGCTTAACAAATGACTAGAGGGAGAATATAAAACGACCTGCATTAGTGATGTATGATATCACGGATATAATGAAACTCTATAAATTATTAGTAACAGTCGAGTCCAGGTCCGACTATGCCGTGTTAGTATAGTTAATAGCAAGTAACTAAGATAAACCCAAAAGATATTGACTCATATAAACGGATTATTCAACTGATAACAACATAAGGAAGAAGAAGAAAGAATTGATAAGAATAGGAAGGATACATAAGAATAGTTAGAGTAATGTTAAGGAAATTACACCTCACGGTTTCTTTCACTGTAATCAAGGAAGAAATTGGAAGTCGAGACTACAGAGTATGGAGAATTAAAAACGACTGTCTTCGAATAACTAAAACACAGATATTATTTTTTTTTTAGGAACCTAAAACTAGCAAACAGTAAAATATTCAGCCAGATATATATATAATCATTTGTTGCTTCAAGTTTGAAGAAAACAGAAGAACACCTGGAATTGTGCAATTCATGTTAGGTCAGCAGTATGGATACAGTAAAATTAACTGTATGAGATTATATCACTGTGTAAACTGCGCGGGTGAACAAAGAACCGCGGATTGTTAGAAGAATGATATGAATACACCAGCAACATGTGCGTTGAGCTACTCAGATCAACCGGCAACTGTAAGAGTTTTAAAGAATACGAGAAGATTTTTAAAAGAAAGGAGACGCAGAGAGCGCATCTTGCTCAAAAATTTTAATTTCCTGGGACCTCTCAAGATACTGAAAGCAGATCCCATGAGTTGAATATTAATAACATTTCTCAACTGAGACAAAAATCAACTGTGTATGGAGTGATTATCCAGGTGACTTCACAACTATTAATCCCCGATTTCAAAATCGTCCACATTTATCCTCTGGAGCGGTCATTGGTGACAAAATCTACAATTAATTTACCTTGGATTATGGTGTAGGTCTGCTAACAAAGTGATTACCAAAATATACTTTTTTGGCAAGAAAATTGAGAATTGTGACATGGAAAATAAATTCATTGTAAAGAGAAAATAAGAATTAGACGCAGTTGTCCTAACCGAACTGCTGAATGTTGTTCTTATCTCAGAAACACATTTTACCGATAACAATTGTTTAAGTGTTCAAGGCTATTCAGTATATTTAACTAATCACTCAAATAGTAAGGTTCAAAGGGGTTATTGCATTACTAATGAAAAATGGAATGAAACACATAAAACTCCCTTCATTTTGATTTAACAAACTGGCTTGGACCGCTAAAACTCTTAGCAATCTACTATCCTCCTCGTCAAGAGATCACAATTGACATGTACATTTTAGTATTTCAGATCACTGAGTGGCCGCTTTATTTCAAGTAGTGAGTGAAATGCGAAGCACTTAGTCTGGGGCTCTAGATATAAATATCCGTGATAGCTATTAAAAGAGTACATTTCAAGGTTACAGTTCAATGTCATCTCTGGCTTAGAACCAATTTACTGACCTATGGATCATGACAAAAATTCCTGATATCTTGGATTTCTTTATTAGATTGAGGTTTGGCTCTGTCTCCACATTAACGTAAGAAATAACCTTGACTCTACATCCGACAATTCTGCTGTGATATTAACTATTAGCACTTAATACATAAGAAGTTATATATAAGAAGAGGTTCCTGCTCGCTCACTATAGCAGAACTGGCTGAGATTTCTACCGGAGCTGTATTGAGAAAAAATTACCGGTAGAAGTACTATTGAACTGTGCAGATGAAACTGATGACGCAACCATAAAGGAGGCAGCATCGCGTTCAATGCCTATGGAAACAAAGTAAAAAAGGAATTACTCATATAACTTATTGCAGATAAAAGGAGAATTTGGAGGTGATGCTAGTACCACAGGAGTCCTGAAGACTCCTGCTCTCAACAGTGCTACCAAAAAATTTAAGAGGTTGTTAACGTCAGTCAAAAACAAAATGTGTGAAGCTGTGTTGAAAATTTATCCCTCCTGCATAGAGGGGAATAGAGGTTTTTTTTTTGGAGAGCAACAAAAAAGTTCATAAAACTGCATTGGCCTCTCTATTTATAAGATCATCTTATGGATGGGTGTGCAGTGACAACCAAAAGACGGAACTGTTTTTCACGCACCTATGTATTGCATTTATTCGCCGGCTGTCAATGAAGAAAGAAGAGATTTATGAATTCCTGAATAGCTCGTTTCCACTACCTAGGGGAATGTTTTGGTATACCCCGTGGTATTAGCGGTATGTCTGGGTTCATATGTTTTAATTTATTTTCTTCATGAAATAGTGTAAAACGCCAAAATTTTCAACTTTAATTCTTACATTTGTTGCATGGTATGAACTCAATTTTCCGTTTTCTTACTAATTTTATCAGTTTTCTGTTTGAGACTTCACAAAGGCTAAATAATATTTTTAAGCCTCTCCAAAAATTCTTCGTGTATAGAACGTTGTTGTACTCGTTCCAACCTCACCGTCAAGAATGTGGAAAAAATTTGATAAATTAAATCATGAAAATGATCATCAAAGAATTTGCATTTATTTTAGTTTTTTTTTTTAAAAACAATGCTTATTTATATTTTCATTTTTTGTACTTTCATTTCTAATTTTTAAGGATTAATTTACTTTTTTAACTATATCTTCATATAAATAGTTTTGTTAAAATGTCTAATTAACTTTCATCATTATCCTGAAAAATCAGGATTTGTAACTTAATAAAATTTACAAAACGCTATTTTTATGATTTTGATTTAACGCCTTCTTTTCTTAGACTCCTCTTCTCTTTCGTGGGACCAGGAAAAAATTTTCCAAACGTACTTCATTCTAAAAAACAAAGATGTGTTTCTCTTAGAGTAATAAAATTTTTATTTGTTAATTTTTTACTGCATGAAATATTATAAACCGCCATACATTTGCTATTCTACTTCTTACGTTAGCTGCATGTATGAACTCAGTTCTCTGTTTTCTTACTGAAAGATCATTTCTTTTTTATTTTCTAATAATTTCTTGCAACCTATCAATTTTGATGTTTTATCAAAAGATCTCACGCATAAATCTTCATTTTTAATCAATATTAACTTCTGACGTACTTCCGTATATCACATGTCAGATTTATTATTTGATATTACAATCAAATTCGTGATGTAACCATTAATATCATTTGGCAAGTTTTAGTTATTTTTATAGACAGACGTATATTTCATATTTGATTCCAATCTTATACTTTTAAAGCACATTTATAATCATCATAATTTCATAATTACAATATTAATTTATTTAATCCTGTATTTTACATAAATGATTGAATTGCACACACACACACACACACACACACACACACACACACACACACAAGCGAGCGCACACATACATATATATATATATATATATAATCTAAGTGTAAATGAACCGATAAACATGTAATCTGAAACAGACTTAGGCAACCACTCCAGAGACGTGTGGTTAATTAAAACAAACCATCAAAGAACACTGGTATCCACAGTCAGCAGCTACGTCAGGCCTGCCAAGCAGTTGGCGTTAATTGTATTTACCTATATACACACAGTCAGTCCTGGCAGAAGAAGGAAAACTAGTTGAAGAAAACAAATAAATATTCTAAGGAACTAAAGAACGAGTTTAGTTTAAATTGAACATTATAGATTTTATTACTGAAATAGATTTTATTAAGGAAATTGAAAAAAAATTAAATTGAATTGTATGACTCGTATTGTTATTTAATTTATACCACTGTGCCTCTACTTAATATTGCTGTAACAAAAATTTAATTAAAAAGGATCAACATTTTGTTTTATTGTAAGTGAAAAGTGTCCAGTATTGTTCGGTCTCAGTTTTTTTATTAGTTAAATATTTTCTTTGGTTTTCTTTGAAGGTTCTTATTAAGGTTTTTTATTCCCTATGTTTATTAGCTACTCAGTAATGTGAGGGAAGCATGCTTTGGAAAGCATGATTTTTAAATTGTTGACTTTTTATGTTTTTGTACTCCTTATCACAATAATATTAATATTATCACAGTATCAGGTATGTGATCTTTCTAAAGAAATTAAATTTGTGAATTCAACTTCTGCGAGAAATTAATTCAACTTATTTGCTGTTCAACGATTTTCTCCTGATTATTTTGCGTGTACACTTTACACCCAGTACATTATTTTATATTAATATTATACTTTTTATGTATTTATATATATCGGGAGTACACAGAAAATGTAATATTATATTGGGTGTACATAGTGTACGTACAAAATGTTCGGGTGAAATTTTTCAAACTGACAGCAAACAACAAAGTGAATTAATTTCTTACATACATATAAATATATATTTTGGGTGAATTTAATTTTGTAGCGCATCATATTTTCCGAGGCTAACCGTAATTCCAACTCAAAATTTTCCGGATGAAAATGAGAATGATGGTGTATATGTTTACGTATGTTTAATTTTGTTTCACGAATATGAAAATTTTAATATTTATTATATGAAATTTTTTATTTCATAAACATAAATACTACGTTAAAAATTGTATTGCCACAGACGTATGTCTTACTGATCGAAGCCAAATTCATCTACAAGGAATTCTGTTGAAATAATTCACTTGAAATCATATTGTTTTTCAAGAGAATAAACCAAGTCTCATAAAACTTCAAGATAACTTAAGGATTGGTTTAGAAAGTGTAAGATCAAGGAGTATAGATAGTTACCAAGGAGTATAGAATAAATATGAAAACCAAATCTTCGAATTTACGTACTTCGTTTAAATAGCACTGTTCAGAGCAGCTGAAAAGCGGTTCATTAAAATTAGTCTAATAATGCCGCGTGTTCGCGACTAGATCAGGATATTGAGAGACGGAAATTGAAAATGTTTATACATTTTTGATTAAATTTTTTTTATTTTAAGAACATAAAAAAAATCTGATGTGGACATCACATGACTTCCTTGTAACCTATTAAATTATAAATACACATTTTTTGCAGCAATTTTTAAATTTATTTCATTTGAAAGTGAGATATGATTCTCCAATTCATTAATAAAGTTGGCAGTTACACAGTCAATTGCTGAAATATTAATTTTTCGATGTTATAATATTAGTTATCGAATGACAGCTAACTATAGTTCAGCACCGTATAGTGCCTTGGAAAACTCCACCCCAGCCAATAATCTTCTCCTTGGCTGTTCTTTGGGTCCTTCAGTGTTGAAAAGTAATTCCGCAATCAGCTTCACCATCTTTTCCTCTTCCTTACAGACCTGGAATGCGTGGGCGCCGAACCTAAGCTTACCATCAACCCACACACCCAAGTACCTGATAACCGCTTTGGAGACTATCTCTCTCCCATCCTAAGTGAACTTGATCTTCAACTTTTTTTTTTTTGACGGAGGAGATGGCTACCACATCGGTCTTTTCAGGGACCAGGGATAACTCCACTTCAGCCATCCATTTCTTAATTTTGGCATAAGGTTAACAAACGTTGGCTACAGCCGCTCGTCTATCATTCACCTTCACTACAAGGGCGAAAACGTCGGCATACCCTATCAATGTAACGCGAAGAGGTAGCTCGATCCTAAAGACCCCATCATATGCAGCGTTCCACAACGTCGGTTAGAGGACTGACCCCTGTGAAACCCCTCTGCCTAGCATATACTCCACCAAGCCGTCTAGTGCACGATATATTAGCCTGACTCAGTTAGTAGGATCTAACCATCCGTCATAAATATGAGAGTACACCTAATTGCTCCATGAATCTCCTTATCACCGAATATTCAGTTTTACTTCCTCCATCCTACCTCGAAAACTTAAACCCTTATCATTAGTCATATTAATACCATGAAAACCAGTGAGAAAAATCGGATTATGGAAAAAAGAGATATTGAAAAATTGTCTGTGTAAATAGTTTATCTAGTTACACAGTAACCAACTAACTAGCAACCAACTAGAATAAGATGTTTGATAACGTTAAAATGAATGAAAACCAATTTAGAGAAGTGTAGAAGAGGCAAAGATGTAAATAATAAAATATTTTTTATATTTTAAGTATTTTACATGTTAGAAAACGGACTCTAACATATTAGTATTCTCTAACGGCTGAATATATTTGCAAAGCAGATTGAACAAAAAGCACTACAAGTAGCATCTGACGAAGAAACATCCTTCAAGAAGGCTGTATAAGACCATCAATAAAGTAATGTATAATTGCTAGTGAGGTAGAATCACAATCCTTGAAGGAATTAGTGCAGAACAGACTCCTACATTTTCTAGTTAAACTAATGTATTCCAAGTTGTGTCTGAAGCAATTTGTTTTAAACTGGTAATTCACTACCGTATTGAAAGTACGACTGACATCTTAAAAGACAAAATATGTAATTATTTTTTTCCTTAAAAATAGTAATCTTATTTCTTATTTTATTTATTTATTAAAAAATAAATTTACAAAAACTTTATTTACATGTACAGCTCACATAGGCAACACCTGTGCTTGAGCTGGAGTTTTACAAATTTAAAAATAATGATTTATAACTTAATTATACATAATATTTATTACACTGTTAACTATTATATTGTATTACTATTTTTCCAATTTACTCATACATTATTTACTAATTACTATGTTATTATTTATTCTTTAATAAAGCATTTCATATTTTGCTACACAATTTATTTTATAAAGGTATAAATAACTTATTTAACATACATGTAAAAATGGGACTATTTATTTTTTTTTTTTACGAAAATTTTCTATTTTCAAGTATTTTTATTTTTACATGTACATTTACATTAGTCTAAAAATTTTACACCATATTTCATTTAACACACATAACACTATATTATCGTATTATGGTATAAAATAAACTAAACAAACCAACATTTTTTAATTTGTTAGAAACATTGATCCCAATTTATTTATTTATATAGCTAATATAAAGCCGGCTAAAGCCTCCTGCTAAAGCTGTTAACACGTATATGGATAACATATAGTTATCCATATACGTATGTATATATATCCGTATATATATATATATATATATATGTTAACACATTTGTGTTAAGTTTAATTTCTTCTTATTCACATATTTTTTATAATTTAAAAATTAACAAAATTATTA
>JAAAKQ030141343.1:0-13221 GCA_010016005.3 Zanna intricata
ATTCAATAAAATTAGTCCCAATACTGTATTCTTTGCGGCTTTTGAGAAAAATGGTAAAAACCGCAAAAAATCGAAGAAGGAAATTGCACTTTTCTAGGTAATTTTCTAGTTTTTATAAAACGTTTTCAGGCATATGTTTATTGGAAACTTTTTTCTTATTTTTAGATATAAAATTTGTTTCCGAGAGATTGCCGTGCAGTTTTGATACATTCTGTATATATATATATCTGTTTGTGTTTAATAGGAAATACAGATGTATTATCTAATTTCATATATTATTAAAAATAAATATTTTATTTATTGAAAAATATATTTAATTAACTATGGTAGAATTAAGTCTGGCTGTCAGTTAATCATTAGGATATTGGTTTTATCTCTTCAGTAAAAAATTCACAATTAGTTTGAAATATCATTAATAACGTTGATCTATTTAATACAGAATTAATTTTAATTAACAAACATTATGATGTCCAATCAATTTATCTAGATAAAAGAGTATTATTGGTAGTAAAACAGCTGTTTAAAAAAAAAAAAATGTTGCATCTATGTACAGTATTAATTTATTGTAGTTTTTTCCATTGTTTGTATAAACAATATATTTGCACTTATCAACAATTTTTTTTTAATGATGTTTTATCCAAGCGCTTTCAATAATCATTACTCAATCTTCAGGGATTATTTAAAACTATGAATTTATATCCATACAGTGTTATAATTAAAATGAAATTGTTATTTTCATAAATAGTCGGTCATCATCAATTAAAATAAGTTATACGTTAATTAAAATAAAACGTCATGTAAGTAGAATGTTTATGTTATGACATATGAAATGAAGTATTACCAACCTATTAATTATTGTATAATTTATTTTAGTAGAATTTAATTATTAAATATGATCTGTTCGTTCATTGATTTATTATTATTTAAACATATATGTAATTTATCCAATATGCTAGTTTTATGATAATTGTTATTCTGTTTTAATATTCTGAAAAAGATTCTTTTGGATTATAATTATGTTCAATTTTCCAGAATGTGTTTAGCGAAGTTAGATTGTTCTTTATTATTTTTAGTAATGCATCTAATATGTTTTTGAATTCTGATTGAAAATGAGCGATTTGTCATTCCAATATATTTAAGGTGGTTGTAGTTTTCGCAACTAGTACTTACACTTCGTGTTTTTCTAAATTGTGTTTATCATGTTTTTTTTATAGAAGAATCCTCGTTAGTTACATATTTTTTAAATTATTTTGTTGTTAGTTGTGTACGGTGTTTTTAATTTAATTGCTTTAAATATTTTATTAAATTTATCATAGCTTATGTTATATTCAACCTTGGCGTATTCATTTATTGTGTTTTATTTATTTTATTTTATCCTTTATGTATATTTTATTTAGTAAGTTGGTATTATATTCATTGCTTAGGGCGATGTGTTTAATGTTATTTATTTTTTTATTATTATTTTTTTAAATTGTTTTGTTGCTCTGTAGATTAATGAATTAAAAGTTGCTATTTTTTTTTTTATTATAAGGCTGAAAAGGGTTGAAGTGTATTATGATATCCTGTTTGGTTGACTTTCTATATATATCTACATCTATTCTATTATTAATAACATTTTTGTTGAATTTTATGTCTAAATATACAGCGCTATTATTATTTTCCCTGTTTAACGTAAATTTAATAGTTTTAAATTTACGTTTTAACTTTTCCATTGTACAGCGATCTTTTTATATATTTTATGAAGAGTAAATTTATTTGAGATTATAGCTCCCGGCTATGAACTCATGTAACAGCAGTTGCAAGAAAAAATAAATATATACCGACGATGAAGGTTAAGGAACAAGTATATTTACAAATTTAATTTAATAGAACTTACAAAAATACTGGTATATTATAATTTTAAATTCAAGTTACAATAAAGCTAAAAATAAATGATTGAATTATACTTCTTTATATCATGTATTTTAAGAGTTATTAGGAGTGGTCAACATACCCGATAGGAATTTTAACCAATTAGTTTATTGTAGTGCAGCCACCAGTTTGATAAATAGAATAACCGAATTAATTCAGAGGCACCTCTTTCCTGACTAGATCACATGAAGGATGCATTTTACAGGTTGTAGAGTAAAATAAAACTATAAATTAGGAAAATACATTAAAGTTAAGTAAAAATTGTGAATTTAAAGGAACCTCAACAAGAGACAAGCAACCAACTGGTAAAATAGTTAAAGGCTTCTTAAACGCATTAATCACTTATTTTACTCAGTCCTTTAATAGTTCAGAGTATATTTACTTAAGATGGCAGTTGCAGTTTATTGATCAACTTTTTTTTTGGAATTGACCAACGTATATAATGGGTTAGCAAAAAAGGAATTTCGGTTTCATAGTCTGAAATAAAAGTCAATTTTTTTTAATCAAAGATTGAACTTTAATCAATTATATATTTCTCATCGTGTCCGATAAACTTTTGCAAACATCTTTTACTTCTTCTTGGTATGTTTATGATTTCGCGCTCATAGACCTTCTGGTCCTTACAACAAAAAGCTGAATCAAATGCGAATTCAGATCATCATCATTTAAAGAGTTTTGCAAACTTGGAAATAAGTGGTAAACTGATGGTGCAAGATCAAGGTTGTAAGGGGAATAAGACATCACTTCCCAACCGAGCTCCAATAATTTTCTATGAGTAACCACAATGATGTGCTAACAAGTCTTGGTGGAATACGATTACTTTGCGATTTACCAATTATGGCTGGCTTTACTTGATTGCTTCCTGCAATTTCATTAGTTTTTGAGAGTAAATACTTGAATAGATAGTTTGGTTCCTCGGAAACAGCTCAAAATATACAATAACTTTATAATCCCACCATGATAATTTATCGCATGATTTATTGATGAAATTCAGCTTTTGATGTGGCTTCTGGTTGCACCATTATTGTTTTTTATTGATATATTTAGATACGATACATTTTCCATCACCAATGATGATGATTTGTTCCAAAATGAGTCGACTTTATTGTGTTTGAGATGCATATCGCAAATATTGATTCGTTATATTGAGTGAATTCCTTTCAGTTAAAGCGGAAACCAAAATCTATCCCAAGACATTTAATATGATGTTCAATTGTTGTGCGTGATACATTTAACCTTTCTGCAATCTCTCACGCACTTATATGACTTTCCAATTCAAGACTTTTTGATTTGGGCTTCATCAACTTCAGTAGGTCGACAAGAACGTTGCTTAACTTTGAGTGAAAAATTTCAAGAACGGAATTTTTTAAACTAATTATGAAAAGTGCACTGTGTTAAGGAATCAACAGCATAAATTTCACGTATTCTTCGTAAGCGTAAGCAGTTTTCTTGTCTTTACGGAAATTAAAAAGTAAAATACGTAGAACGTCTTCTTTTTGTATTCCATGTTAAAATTGACCATTAACTAACAGGCGCAAAGAGAATTACGAACATTTCGCTTTTAAAGTAGGTTAAAAATGATAATCATCAAATATCAAAGGAAAAAATCAAAACATTGACGGGATTCCTTCAAAGTAAATATGAAGCTGTCTTTCTAAAAACCTAAATTATTTTCTTGCCAATCCCTAAATATACATTCATTTAGATTATATTTTTGTTTAAAGCATTTTTTAAGGAGTTACTTTACTATCAGAAATCAGTAACTTTTTAGCAGTACTGAATTTCTTTGCCAGCTGAACTTTTGTTGAAATATAAACGAAATATTAATAACAAAATTTTTAATGAAGAAATAAAAGGAAAATTTTTACAATGGTATAATTATATTTTAAGAAGAAAAAATAAAAATCTTAAGATTCAATTATGAGAATGTTCTGGCAAAAACCATAAATTTAAAAAATCATGAAGAGAAATTTTTAGTGGCGAGCGATATTTTACAAAAGGGACATTAAATTTGAAAATAAATAAATCTATATCAGAGATAAGGAAATTGAGAGGAAAGGAAGATGATCGTAATAGTCACTAATTAAGTGGAAATGAGACATGGTTTCCCGAAGAAAACAGAGGAAGGTTCCCGGCTGTTCATCATCTCCAAGGGGCAATGAAATAAAAGCTACTTCACGGACGTCATTAGAAGACTCGTGTCAGGAATTGCGCAAACGCTGGAATCCTGGTCATACCTAATGGCACAGTAATAAAGGATTCTTGAAACACAGAAATCTTCAACCCAGAAGATGCTGACGAGGTTAAAACCACCGTATTTGCTATCGTCACTGAAAATGAAAAAGAGAACATGGTCCGAAAACAATACGGGCCTTAAAGAGGATAAATCTGACGCGGGAATACTGACATTCTACGTATTAAATGATGTCACTGGCGACAATGGCAAAATTCTGGAGCTTTGAAGCAGAAGGGACGGCCTTACCGAAAAGAATAAGATATTACACCTTATTGATAAAGAACAGAATAAGAAAATGCCGCAATGACAGGTGGCAACTGACGTGATCGTTAGAAAAGAAGTAGTCATCTATGCTGATCTCTTAAAACAACTGAAAGGTAACTTTGGGGACGACCTTGCGGACAAGATTCTTTCCGTAAAAAAGTGAAGGAGAACACGATGAAGCTCAGCGTGAGGAGCACCACAAACAAAAGAGAAGATATAATGTGACGACTCGGTTCTCATGTAGAAAACGCGGTAGTTAGTACTGGTCCATACACACGCTGGATGGCGTTTCATATTAAAGGGCTCGACCATCAGAGGGGGTTGAGAGCGCAGTTAAAAAATAAGTAGGTAACAACATACCTATTCGGATGTCAACCATAAGACCGGCGTAGGTGGCGAGACGAAGAAGGCAGAAATTCTACTCACGGCATGAGTTGCTGTGATTTTGTCTCAGAGGGACCGGATGCAGATGGGATGGCATTCCTGTCGAGTTGAAGTACGCACCGACGAATGAGGTGCTACAGATATTGAGCCTCTGGACAGAGAGCCAAAGACTGCCGGGAGCTAAATCGCTCCAGGTGTGCTTCAACTGCGGAGAAAGAGATCATAAAATGGAAAAATGTAATGAGCCTAAGAAGTGTCTAGATTTAGATCAGATCTAGTTCTAAAACCCCTGACCGGAAGCCGGGAATGTAGACCGACCCAGAAATGAACTGCTAATAAACATGATTAAAAGGAGGATCACCCACGATCTTGTGTGAAGGACCGTGATAGAAAATAGTATTGACTTCATTCTGGCAGCAGAACCGAACAACAGCGCGATTGACTTTGGATGCTGGTTAGTAGATGAGGATACAGATGTGGCGGTCGCAAAAGTTCTGATTCGGTTCGCGGTTGTGGACGGCACAAAAGCAAAAGGAATAGTCATGATGACCTTAACACATTTTGCCCTCGTACGCGGATAAGTGTCGACCAACGCCACGGAAGACAGGTTCGCGGGATTTTTTATGAACCTGGAGGTGATGATAGGAGCGGGGGGTCGACCGGCAGTTCTCGCTGGAGATTTTAACCCGGAGCAAATTGAGTTGGATCGACCCGTCATGGTTATAAATTAGCAGCGTTGTTGAGCTCACTGAACATGCTGACCCTGAACACACCTGGGGTTCAGACTTTCATCGGAAGGGGGTCCAGATCCACAGTAGATATTTCTGCGATTCCCGAACGCCTCCTCCCTAGAGTGATTTCTTGAAACAAGATAGAGGAAGAATTCTTAAGTGACTATGGGGGGTTCCGATTCACCATCCGACTCGAGATTCCAGTGGAACAAACAAAGAAATTCAGCTGATGACCAACGAGGACACAAATTAATATTTTAGAGAATTCATACATTTATTTAAACAATAATAAGCTGATGAACAAACAAACTAATTTCGAAGACGGTATTTTAATCAAACAAATTATAAAAAATAATAAATGATTATTAGGTTGGCCAAATCTTTATCATTTCAAATTAGCGAAACAGTTGAGATTCTTTTACTGACAGAACATTTTTTTACTTTAACGTACAACATAATGTACCTACACACATACTAATACAGCAACAATAAATTTTTATAAATGCATGAAATATTTTTTCATGTTATTTTATTTTATACTGTTTTAAGTAAATACAGGCAAAAAGAGCAATGAGTGGAAATATAATTTTCTTAAATCAGACATTAATTTAAACGTGAGGAAAACATTTTTGAAAGTATATGCTTGGAGCGCAGCTTAAATGGAAGTGAAACTTAGACGATAGGAGTACCTGAGCAGAAAACGATTAGAAGCTTTTGAAATGCGGTGCTATAGGTGTAGGTTAAAAATCAGATGGGTGGATAAAGCGAAATTGATGAAGAAAGAAGCATTTAGAAAAACATAGTTAAAAGAAGAGACAGACTTTTAGGCCACATATTAAGGCACTTTGGATTAGTTGCTTTAATATTGGGGGACAGGGAGATGGGAAAGATTGTACCGACAAGCAAAGTTTGGAATATGTAAAACAAATTGTTAGGGATGTAGGGTGTAGGGGGTATACCGAAATGAAACGATTTGCACAAAATAGGGAATTCTGGATAGGTACATCAAACTAGTAAAATGACTGAAGACAAAAAAAATTAGTTGAATAATTGTAAAATTTTTATTTTTATTTTTTTATTATTTTTTTTTTTCACCTCCGGAACCACCGTTAGGTTATATTTTCAGAGGATGAAATGAACGGATTGTAGCGTGTGTAAAAATGACATGCCTGACCGGGATTCGAACCCGGGACCTCCGGATGAAAAGCCGAGACACTACCACTCGGCTACGGAGGCCGGAAATATTATTATTTTTAATTATATGGATATTCCTGAGGATGAATGAATATGAAAACGCTAAAATATATTGAAAAGTTTTATAATTGTTGGTAAACTTTCATTATTTTTATAGTATATATATTACATTATTAATTAAATGATTTTGTGTAAATATCGGTTAAAATCATCTTTAAAACTTGAACGCAATGAACCTCGCTTCAGATGTATGACTGACTACATAGCGTAAAATCTACATGACAGGCAATCGGTTTAGGGGGAAGGCATTTTCCCCACTCAATTTCCACTCTCTTACACTACTCTGTAGCGCTGTTGAGCAAATTGCTTCCTTTGTCATGCAGCACCGACCTCGTACCAACCACTACCCTTATCTATGCTCTCAGATGCACTTTTACTGAAAGTTCGATCACGATTACGCCACTCGCTCGTAGCTAAATTACAATCATATGAAGTAGAATATTTTCTCGTGTGTACTGATGAAAATCAAGATGGTTTAGAAAACATTTATTTATTTATCGAAAATTAATTATTAAAAAATATATCATTGATTAAATTTAATGTTATAAAATTAAAAAAAAAAAAGTTATAAATATTTTTTGTTATTAATGTTAAGGATATTTAGTATAGAAAAATTAATTTATTTTTAATTGAATATTATATAAAAAAAAAAAAGGTTTTTTATGTTGCCTAAAAGTTTTTCAAAGCTTTCAGAGAGTTTGTTTGTGTATCCATGTATGTGAATTTTATATTTACGGCATGAAAAGGCAACGCAGCTACTTTATAACTGCCTGGGGGCCGGAGTAAATACAAACAAAACAACATCGTGTGCGTAGGTGATCCTGTACCCAACAGCACACATTTTTTATTTTTTTAATAAAACAATGCAGTATTCATTATATTAACGTATAAATTTTATAACGTACGGATTATGGTTTTATTGACCTTTAAATAAAAGAGTTGAATTCCATTCGTTTCACAAATTATTTTATATTTAGAACAGTGAACAACATAATAGGTTATGAGTTACTGTCCTTGAGTTACTTTAAAATTTTCCCAGAATCAACCTAAATCGATTGAGAAATTTATTTTTTTTATGGCAGAATTTTGATCCAGTCGTACGTTTTTCTTCTTTAGTATTTCTTAATGTTAATTATCTTTTTTTTACGAATGCTTTTTGTTTATTATTATTATTTCCAAACAACTTTTTATTTTAAATTATTTTAAGAAACAAGTATTCTTAAAAAATTCTCTACAAAAATATTATTAAAATATTAAAATTAAATGATAATTTCAGTTGTTAAACAACCGTCATCTGTCAACACTGAAAGAAAATACCGCATAAAAAAATAAATAATATAAACAAATGAAAAAGAAAACAGTAATAAAAATAATAATAAACAAATATCAATTGACAAATAAACAATAATTATAGAACAATGTTTTTATTTGTTGTAATAAATAATAAAAAGTAAATGTTTTATACTAAATTTAATTTCTATGAGGTTGCCAATGAAAAATAAGTTTCTTTTTTATCCTTATATTCTAAAGATACTTATTTTTTAGTAATTTTTATTTATCGAAAAATATTTTTTATTGTTATATTTTCTTTATAATTTATTTATTAAAAAATTTTATTACATAGTTTTTCGTCATTGTCAGTAAATGATTTGTTTTGTCAATCGAAATGACGATTAAGTTTATAGTTTTGGA
This sequence comes from Zanna intricata, assembly GCA_010016005.3. Taxonomy (NCBI): domain Eukaryota; kingdom Metazoa; phylum Arthropoda; class Insecta; order Hemiptera; family Fulgoridae; genus Zanna; species Zanna intricata. Next base: position 8,473 of record JAAAKQ030141343.1, read on the forward strand.
AAATTTTTGTAAACGGTTTTTTTGGACTAATTTTGAAATTTTGGATTTTCAAAAAATTTGAAAATCCCTACTGCGCTTGTTCATGTTTATATACATACATAAGTATGTATAAAATTTTTTCTCCTTGTCGCGTTTCTACCGCACTTAAATCTTAATCAATTTCGACAAAATTTGGTGGGGTGGTAACTGGAAGCAATTTTTAACCAATTTTAATGAAACTTGGCAGGATGATGTAAACTTATTAAAAATAGAAATCCATCGATTTTCATGCAACTCATTTCGAGAGTTTTTTTTTTTTTGGGTCGGTGGTGAAGGAATGCCATTTACACACGCCACCACGGGTGTGTCGAGCTCGAACTCGAACCCGTTCTCCTCCTCCTCGAGACCGGACCCTCAATTAAGCATTACTCAGCCTCGGGGAGGTGCCTTTGGGTTCTGAGGTTTCAGAGTCCCCGTGCATCATCATCGCCACCCATCCGAGCCAGCCCGGACAGATGAAAACTCAGCAAAGGGCTATCTATCACCTCTTCTCCCTCCGATCTGTTTCTTCACCACACTATTGTGGGCTTTATCTGTGTCCGTTTTCTTCATTCTTCGTCCTTGGTATCACACACTCATTCGTTCATCACATAACATTCATCTTAATCCACACCACACTTTTTAAGAGAGTTTTCACACACCACACTTTTTCATTCACACCACACCACCACCAATCCACACCACACTTTTCATTTCGAGAGATAGAGACAAAAAACTTTTGGGTATGTTTTCAAGCAAATCCGCCCTTCTTACGCACTTATTGCAGAGATTTTTGTGCTCTTATTAAATATTATTATATTTATTAGTTTTTGCGTAAGTGGTGATCAAACTGAACATATGTTTACTGAAGATCTATCATTCATAACATATGTTTGATCGTCATTGAGTAAATTTGGTGATAATCTTACGCTTTTTATAGCAAATTTGGTAAAATAAGATCCCAATTCTTACCAGTAACACGTCTGAGCTTTTAATTATTATTTTATAATCTGCCTAGTTTATCATTTTACAGTTAAATAAAAAAGTACAAAAATACAATAATATTAATATTTCTACTTACATTAGAGTCCCTTAAGTAATCACCTCTTTGCATACAAACTCAACACGCAAGCATGTTACTACGTATATTTGAGAATGATATCTCCAGATCCAGTAGACATGCAATCCAGACATTTTGTACTGTAAACGTAAACAATAATTATTTCTTGATTGTTTTGTCCTTAATTATATTTTCTCTTAAAATTTATTAATTGTTATTTCCATATTATACATATATTAGTAAAAAAAAAAAAAAAAAAAAAAAAATGCATTTAATATTCTAACGTCCCGTTTTTTCCGATAAAAGAGCCACTTTATTTTCTTATGATTTATTAGTTATGTAGCATCTTTGCTGATAAGTTTGAAGCCAGATACAAACATAAGTTTCATTGGCTCCATAATTACAATAAAAATATAAAAAAGTGCTCTTATTTTATTTCTCAATTAACTTTTACTTTTCCGTCTAGCAAGCGCTACAGCACAGCTATAGCTGTAGAAGGGAAAGAATTGTAATCGGTCCAATTTTTCTATATATGCAGTTTTCACCGGATTTTAACCTTTTAGAATTAAAGGACACAAAAACCCAAAAACGGATGGAAATTTTCCGGATGTTAATGTTAATGTTAATGTTAATGTTCGTATGTACGTGTGTTTGTTGTTGGCCTATAAATCACCTAATATATCCATAACTACTGGATCGATTTTGATCAAACTTGATCAGATTACTTCTATATATGAAGCAATGATGTTATTGAATTTTCAGTTTAAAAGGTCAATAGATTGAGATTGTAGATGTTCATATTTTTTTTTACACATTTGTTTACAATTAAAAAAGTAACAATATTTGCAAAATTGCATCTCATCCCAAAAAAAGTGTTTTGTAGCCGTTTGCTATACTGTGACGTCACAGGTGAGCGGTAAAATTAAGTTTATAGTGTAAAAAGATAACTCGTACTGTCTGTCTCGAACTCTATCGCCCGGTTAACACTGTATCTAGTGCGTTAACTCTCGCGGCTACACTAGTCTGCCAAGCGAAATTTATTCTATGTAAGTTATGAAATTACATTAGTTTGCGCCGACCATAGCCGCTAGTACCACTACACCTGCGTGAATTAAATACGGCATGTGCGCGCGCTTTAGTTAGAATCAAGAATTAAATGAACTAAAAAATTGTATATTTAAATAAAATTTTAAATATTTTAAATTACGTTTTGTGTGTGTAAGCCGTGTATCAGAAAAAACCTACAGTTGTAGCCGTCACGTGGTTAAAGCTGCGTTCCAGCTTATAAATCCTACAACTGACTATAGTCACATTTTTTTTGTGTTAACCAACTCAGTTCCATAACATTAAAAAGATTCTTCAATAAAATCTAATATAAAATTTAAAAAAATCTATTTTTTACAACTTTTAAATTTATATAGCTTATTCTTGTGAGACACGCAAAAAAATTTTAAAAATATATTCTACAAAAAAATGTCTAATCAAAAAATCTGATATTGACATCACGTGATTTCCTTGTACGCTTATTAACTTACATATACATTTTATTTTTTTTAATGAGAAGTACTTAAAATTTTATTTCATTAATAACTTACGATATATTTTTTTACTGTTGTTATTGAATTATTATTTATCGTGAAAACCTTTTTACAAACAGAGATTAATATCTATTAATAAATCGATATATTTAAATTAAAACGGGTAAAAAAAATTAATTAAAAATAAAGAAAAAAGGAGATGAAGTCTGATTCATACAGAAGTGTCTTTCCTATGTCAGAAATCAATATATTTAAATTAAAAACATATTTTTAAGAAATAAGGAAATGAAGTCCCATTCGCACCGATGTGCTTTCTCCTTGCAAGATCCAAATATTTCATTAATTACATTTTTATTTGGCTGTAACTCTGCAGCCAATGAAAATATGTGAAAAGCTCTCAATAAGGGATTATTACTGCTATTAAGAAAGTCTAAAATCCAAACTTTTTGGTATTTTAGGCGTTTTTGAACACTTTTGTTTCAATCGAATGCAATAAAAAGAGTAGGTGCACAACTAAATGTTACAACAGTCCTAAATCTAACATTTCAACATCCGACGGCTGATAATTTTTTAATTATACCTGATACATACGTACACCTTCATACAGAAGTCACACCGAAGCTAGTCAGATTGGATTCCGGGTGGTCAAAACGGATAATTCCGTTGAAATCTGAAAACCGAAATTTTTTGTGATCAAAATATTTTTATTACTTCGTACAAGGAAGTAAAAGTGATCATCCAAGTATAAATTTTTAAAGATTACTGCCACTTAAATTTTTTTTTTTAAATTACGGTCCGTGTACCTAGAAACAAATGAAAAAAATTTGATTGATCATTCCCAACAGAGTTAAATTAATTATTTTTACAAGTAATCTATATTTTAATTATTTTAGCCAATTTCGGTCAATTAACAGTTATTAAAGTCTTATTTTAATTCCCTTCGTTCCCTCATGAACATCTCCAAAGTAATTACGAAACCAACATCAGTTGATTAGTGTTAGTCTTATATTCGGTCTACCCAGTAAATTACCTCTAACCATATATTTACATACTGTACAATATTTGAGAGATCTGCGAGATCTCAAATCGTTTCTAACAAAACCAATAGGGAAATTTTTAAATATGTGAAGGATTTTTTTTTAACCTGATAATATTAAATTTATTTCGATGATATATAAAAACTTAGAGAAATTTTTTAGAACAATTTCACCAAGAGTTTTTTTATAGTTATCTAACTCTATGCTAACAAATTACTTTACTCTGTGGAAGAATTATGACATTTTAAGTTAAGAATTTCCATAAGTTCAAATTTAATAATACTATTTTCACTAAACGATATTCCTCTCAACAAGAAATATTGTGCTATGTAATAAGTAATTAAATTACTTTTTTCTTATTATCCAATTTTAAAAATAAAAAAGTTTTTATTTTATCACTCATAATTAATTCATATAAAAAGTTAGTAATGTTTCCTTCCTTCACTCTATATATAAAAAATTTGAATGACTAAAAGTTTTATAGTAAAAGTATTATGCAAAAAAATTAAAAAAATAAAAGTAAAATTTAATTTCCTTTGACTCTCAGAACAATTTTGTTTTGTATTTTTATTATTATTATTAAAATTAAAAACAAGTCAGAGTAATTAAAGATACTAATTTTGAAAGTTTTATTAACATTTAAGATTGTCGTAAATCATCTTCAGATTAAAGTGAAAATTATTTTTTGTTTAACTCAGACACGATATATTTATTTTATTAACTAATAGTTTTAGTTAATATTATTACTATTTTATTTAATTCTATTAATAAAAATAGCTTCGGGTTAGGATGACTGAAAATTGAAACAAAAAGGGAATGTACTCGTATGAATACAATTGATATTAAAAACTCAATGATCTTAACAATTGGTATTCACAACTGTTATTAATTTTAGTTTTCATTTCCCAGAAACAAAGCTTTTGATATTTTAAGTAATGTAATAAATACTTTTAGATTTTGTATTAAAGGACCCTATTTGAGGTGTTGCGAATATCCAGCCGATTGAGGTCCCGGGTTCAAATCCCGGTCAGGCATGGAATTTTTCACACACGCTACAATTCATTAATTTCATCCCTCTGAAGATATACTTAATTGT
>JAAAKQ030141387.1:11120-31361 GCA_010016005.3 Zanna intricata
TACATAATCTTTTTAATGATATAAATATCCTAAAAATAAATGTAATGGCGTTGTTAAATTAAGTTAAAAAAATTTAACTTTTTTTTTTAATTAAAAGAAAACGCGTTGTTAAATTAAGTTAAAAAAATTTAATTTTTGCCATATGTATTAAATCTTATTTAATACATATGACAATTTTGAAAGGTATTGGCATTAATAAATAAGTTTTTATATCACTTAAAACTCTACATAAATAAAGCGTATTTTATTATAAAAATGGAAGAAAGTGAAGGTATTAAATAAATTTAATAAAAAATGAATTAATTCTTGACGCTTAAAGAATCTAAGAAATCGGGTTAAAGGAATTGTTTTTTTTATAGCCTTTCTTATTTTTTTTTAATAGATCACTCTCTATTTTTTATAGACTTCTCTTGTGCAGATATTTCAACCGCAAGGCTTACTTTGTTTTTCTAAATAGTTGATCAGTTATGTTCAGTTCTTAATATTGATGATTCCCTTCTTAGTTAATTACTTGCGTAAACATACCGCTGTCGATAGGTTTCAAGAATGTGGAAACGCTACAACTGTAAGATCTCACTATCTAAAGTGATGAGTTTAGCAGTCAAACGGGAGTGTTGACCAGTCCGACAGAGGTTACCATGGATTTGACCAATAGTCCAAAGGTACCTCCCGTTTGGACCATATTAAGCGATGAAATAGGTAGCTTATTAAATAATTCTTGCTCAACTGAAAGAAATCTAAGAATGTAAACGGAGTTCTTGTGAATTAGATTTTTCCAAAGTTTGTTTGGAGTATTTACATACAATTTTAGTACGTTTAAATGGATTCAGTTTAAACTGCTAATTCTGAATTAAGTTAAAATAATGCCACAGGCCAATGCAATGGAAATATACTTTCCTTAATCAAGTAAATGGATGCTTTCTCATTTTCTATATGCCTTGATATGTTACACATGATATAAATCTAATTCTCTTCTCTCAAAACAAACTCAGTTTTAGGCTAGATAATAGAATTTCCCGATAAAAGCACCATTTTAGCTTAGAGTTGAACAAAAAAAATTTATTTCATGGTTTAAGGGTTGCCTGATTATCTTTAATGATACACTTGTATTTGTTGCCTTCCTTATTATAATTTTTAGCATGTCATAAGATGGTGTAGATTTTGGCTTAAAGAACTGCAGTACTTACAATAGATTAGTCACAAAAAAAAATGTGGGAATGTAGCCTTTTGCTCCAGTACCCAACCGATAATTTATTTTGAAATATTTCTGTAAATACAACAAGAATTTTGGGGTCACCTCAGAAATAATCTCTCTTTCGTTCTGTTTGCAATCAAAAAGAACTACACTTCCTTCAATAAGTAAGTTTTTCATCGTAAAAGATGTATAAAGCAAAATGCAAAGTATGTTTTAGAAAAAAAATTTTGTTATTGTTTGGGTTTCTTTAATTTATATATGACAGATAGTTTGATAACTAATTAATTTAGCTTAATTATTTTGGAGTACCACAAATCATTTTTTTTAAACATTGATAACAAAATTCAAAGATTTATTTAAATATAGAAAAATGAAACATTCTTGTTATCGTTTTTTATTCTGTTGAAGAAAAAAATATTACCACAGTCGGTTAAACACTAAAAAAAGTCTTCCGACATTCTGCGCAAGAAAAATGATTTTTCGTTTCCGACGCCCTCAATATTTTGTAGTCAGAAACGCATTGATAATTCAGACTAATCTATTAATCAGAAGATTTAAAACACAAACATCAAGTTTCAATTCGCTCACCACTGTGACTCATTACATAAGCGCATATGAAAATTACACCACTACATTGTCAGTATAACCCAAAATTATTTGATCTTAAATAGAATCTCCTCAATTAACCTTCATCAAATATTCACATGCACTACTTCTGATACACTGCTACAGCATATCTAAATTCCAATGAAATTTATATATTAGTTTTAGAGATCTTCGAGCCACAAGATTTTATACTTAGATCTATAAATATATAATATGGAACCCGATTTTAAGTGAATGGTATTTTCGTACTACCCATATCTCAAAAGGTAAAAAATCCATTTTCACTACCCACTTCCACCATGCGAACGATAGTAACAACTTACTTTTCTTCGAAAAAACTTAAGATAGGAGATGTAAATAAAATAAAAAAATATTTCTATTTGCTTCTTTTTTTTTATTATAAATGTATGTAGTCTATATTTATAAAAGTATAATAACAGAATTTGAGTAAAATATCATGGTAACTGAAAGAATAAAGCTGTTAACAAAAAGTATACTTACAACGGATTTTATCATGTATTTAAATGAAAGAAAGAATATGCTATCACAGAAGAAAGAGAAATTATAGTCCAATTGTTTCTTGTTATGTTTTTTCAAAATTTAAGGATAAATTCCCATAGATATCTCATTTTTTACGAAAAATCCTATTAAAATTACTTATAAAATTATAATAAAAAATATAAAAAAATTTTGATACAACCGGATGAAAAATCCAAAAATATTTAAACTCTATCTCATCTCTATCTTTACAAGTATTTTTTAAATTAAAATTTTTTCAACTTTTATCCTTAAACTGTACTGTCACTGAGAAGTTAAGTAAGTTAATAAAGGTCTGAAATATGTTAAATAATTGAAATTGTGTTTCATCAAATCACTTGTTTGTGAAATAAAATCATGAGAATAATATTATGTCACTTTCGTTGACTTTAGATTAAGACAATTCTCTTGCGTGTTTTTTTTTTATTCTAAACTGCACAAAGAATTTTATGAAATCAGTTCAAATACTTTGAATTTTCTACCCTTTCTTTCGATATTAACATCTCAGATGTCATTCATGTGATATGCTCAGACATTAAATTTTAGTATAGTTATTTACGTTTACAAACTATCTTAGTCTTCTTTCCCTTTATCATTCAGTTACCACTCTTATAATATGACAGAAAAAAGAGAGAAGTAGGATCATGAAATCAGTAGAAAATTTCACTTGAACCTAAGGATCACCAAGGCTTCTGAAATTTTTCTTGACTAGAGAAAATTTTAAGAATTAATTTTTAACACAGTTAAAATAGAACAATGTATCATAAAGTAAAATCATTTTTGAAAGAAAACATATATATACGTAAGATATATATGCATGTACATACATATATCTTACGCTCAGTTACTTAAAACATCTGTTATACGTGATACTATAAAAAATTTATGAGATTGTTCAGTCTGATTGTTGGTTAATTTAATAAAAAAATATTACGTAATTAAGTAGTTAGCAATCTGAACAGTTGATGGAATGCTACAAAAAAAAAAAAAAAAATATATAATAATAATAATAGTAAATAAAGGGAAAATGGATTGAATTCTAGCTTCGTTACACCAGATTAGAAGAAAAACGTAACTCAACTTTTTCAGGCATTTAATGATACATTATTTTTATAGTCTTCAACTAGGACATTGCAATAAATGAAAACTGTGATAAAATGAACGGGGTAATAAACTTATTAGTGTTGTTAGTAGAATAATAAAATGTCCTGCAATACATGCGAATTTAATCCATATAATATATTATATCCTCTTACAATACATGATAAAAAATAACTACAAAACCAGTAACACAAAAAAAAAACTAAAAAAATAACTAAGGTAAACATATATGATAAATCATTTCAGTGGTTATGGAATCCAAGTTGTCTACAAAAAACTTATATCCGACTTAAATGAAATATTGTCCGTTAGGAAGGTCAGAGAAAGAGAGAAAAAAAAATTAGAAGTCTCTGATAGTAGAAATATCACTTTCAAATCTATAAAATTATTTTTCAAGCAAGTTGAACTTATTTCTTCTTTTTTTCTTTATGCAATTTTTCATTCATTTCTTATTTCAATTAATAAATCTTTCGTAATTGAATTTAAAGAAAAAAATATGTTTTATGAATAACTGAAATTAGTTATAAATGAATATTATTCAATTTATTATTATAAAATTGTAACACCAGAAAAGCCATAAAAACCTGTAAATATTTTTACATTAAATATTATCCTTTCATAAAAATATAGATGGTTTACTAGTGGGAAGGGGAGTATTAATCTAATAATATAAATTGGAGACAAATACTAATTAATTAATTCAATAACAAATACTAATTAATAATAATTAATTAATTAATTCAGATAGTATTTTTTTTTTTTAAGAAATAAATTTGTCACAAAATATATGATTAGAATAATTGAAATTCAGAACGCCGTAATAGAGTGGATGGATGCTGGATTGATAAATCTGTGAAGAGAGCGCAAGAAAAAACTCAAATAGTAAAAGTAACCTCAGAGATTTGGGAGTTGGAGAAATTAAAGGGAAATACCTAAACCGAGAATGCGTTTGTTAACATGTCTAATATAGAGAACAAAAGAAAAAGTAAAGCAAAAAGTAAAAAAATATAACGAAGAAAAATACATAGAAAAAGTAGGAAAAATAAAGAGCATGGAAAATTAAAGGTGACTGAAAAAGAGAAAAACTAAATCATTGTGACTACTGATCTGGATCATCCAGTACGATTTTAAATAAAGAGGTTTAACAGATGAGAAAAAACTAGAGATATTTTTGTTCTAAATTACAATGCAATTAACTATTCTCTTCTTTTTTTTTTATAATACTTAAAAATATCACTAAAATATTTATATTACTCCATTTTCAATAAAGTGTAAAAATAAAACATGCAATCCATTTATATTTATTCGTAATTTATTCAATGTAAATAAAAATGTTAATGATTTGTAAACTTGTTTCCGTGTTTACGTTTTTTAAAACGTTATTTATAAAAGTCATAATTAAGTCGTGAAATTAATTAACTCTTGGTATCTGAATACTTAATTGCGTGCTTACAACCATTTAATCTTTTCATAAATATCCCTTCTTTTAATCTACTGTGTGTAATATTTATACAATTTATTTGTGAATTAATTTGTATTATTTTTTATTTTAATCATTACTTTGTCCATTTATCATGTATATTTACATATAAATTCACTATTAAATAATAAACCTTATTTTTTATCACTTTATTTATGAATATAAATTACAGCAAAATATAATACTTAAAATTTACCGTCGTTTGAATAAGTAATAAATTGAGATAAATAAATTAGAAGGATTTAATTTTGAGAAAAGTAATTAAAGGAATATAAATAATGAAATAAAAAAAATTAATTAATTTATAAAGAAAAACGAGTTGGTGTGTAGGGTATAATGATTTTCTACTTTTGCATGTAACAAAATCAATTTACACTTAAATATTTGTTTTAAAGATAACATTATCAATCTTTAATAGAAAGACTGGAAATATTAGTAAACTAAAATATACATATCAGGTAGCCAAAACTGAATTGAAATTTTGACGCCAAAATTTATAATATATTTATTATTATTGGAAAATAACATTAAGAAACTGTATGTGTACCATTTTTTTCGATGACCTTCTGCCATTTTTCCGGCAACAAAATAATTCATGTGTATAGAACTTTGGTGGTTTCTGGTCAAAAACTGTGACACTTGGTTTTGTCACAATCTTCTTTAGAAGCTAATAACTACCATTCAGGAAGTTCTGCAGAGACCGAAAGAGAATCTGACGGTGCCATGTCCAAGCTGCACGGTGGATACAAACCTCCCAGTCAAATTCTCTCAATTACGTCGTTAAGTACGTACGCGATTTGGCGTTGTCAGCGTTGTATATGACACCCTTTCAGTTCAGGCCGTTTCTTTACAAATGCTACATGCAATCTCCTTATTGTCGACTGTGCAGGTCTGAGTTAATAATTTTGCTACAGAATGTCAAGCTTCTCCTCACTTCGATTCCGATCTTTTACACAGGTTGTTGTCATAGGTTCATTCCCACTTTTCATCATTCGCGTGTTCAACCGCTTCAGAAGTATCTCGTTTTCGTTACGTTTCAATAGTAGTTCAAAGTTAAACAATTCCATCGAGTAAATTTTTCTGAATCAGATCATGTGGCACCCAACCGTCTTTCTTCTTTTTGTATCAAGCTTTCTACAGATGGTTTAACACTGTTTGGTGATGGATGTTTATATCATTGGTGGCCATAATACATGCCAGTTTGCCTCGATTTTTGCCTGAATATCATTGAATTTTTTATGATTGGTCGCCCACTGCGAGTAGCATCTTGGAAATCGAAATTTCTAGAACGAAAGCTATTGAACCATCTTTTGACTGTGTTTTTGATAACATATCTTCTCCATAAATAGCATAAATCTATTCACAGGCTTGCACAGCATTTGCGCCTTTATTGAAATAAAATTGTAAAATATAACGCAATTTTTGTGGAAAGTTCACTTACCCTCACGGCGCAGTAACTTTCGTCTGAGTATAAATATTACAACACTTTTCCCTCATGTACTAGCTTCAACAGTCAGCTGTCAAATGACATTGAGCCTGACCCACTGCGAGTCATATACCCTGAGATTTGGGACGTTAACAAAAAGAGTGCGCAAAAAGGACACTACATTTTACTCTAAAAAGTAGTGAGCTTATTACTATTGTCACTAATGTTAAAAAATGAAATATTATTTGGGAGGAGGAATTAATATTTGTTTAATATTACTGTAAAAAAAAAAAATTTTTTTAAATATAATAATATAATATTTACCTAAATAAAATTATGTTTATTTTGCATTCAAATAGTACAAATTATAATGTATTCAAATACATAAAATGTATCCAAATAGTCCTAATCTTAAAGCATTCTCTTCCATTATCTAAAAGATAAAATTTTTCATTTATTTACATTATCCTAGATTTAAATCGGTAAGCTTTATGAGGATAAAATACAGCAATAAACAAAACAGAATTTTAAAAATGCTGATTTTCAAAATACTAAATGTTTTTTAAAAACTTCAAACTACTAATACACAGCTCTTTCACCATAATTTTAATGAGAAGATTGTCTTTAATTGACTAATAATTAGAAATTAACTTTGAAACAACTTTAACACTTAACTGAGATATAGCTGTGCGTAGTTTTTGTTGAATGTATCCGTATATCTTATTTTCTTCATTTCTTCCACATTCACATCTCACAAGCCTCAATCATCCTTCTCAATACTTCTTGCTCTTCCTAATCAAATTTTTAGTCCCATTCAACAAGCCAGACATTTGGTTAATCTCTTTCTTAATTTAAAGTCCAGATTTTTACTACATAACAATTCTCCATTTTTACTGAAGGCTTCTTTGCCATCGCTAACCTTCCATTTATTTTCATTATGTATTAGTTTAGTTTCTCCTACGTTTATTTTCATTCCATACTCTTTCATTTCATCCTCCAGGGCATTTTGAAGTGAGTGAGTGAGTGTCATCAGCAAGAATTATATACATACATAAGTTTGCAACAGCCAAAGTTGTTTTTTTTTTTTTTTCATTTTCCTACATTAATTCCTTCTTATTTTTCTTCTAATATATTTCTTATCATACCTTTAATGTAAATGTTGAGCAATATTGGAGGTTTCATTTATATCAAACACTTCAACCTAGACATACCTAGTCGGTCATTTTCTTATTTAATTTCAATGCTGCTGTTTGACTCATGCATGATACTTCAATTAATATTCTACCTTGTATTATACGTATTTCGTTTTCTCTCCAGAACCATCCTTAGTAGCCCGATGGCATTTCTGGCCCCTTTTCCTTTCGTGTAGCCAAAGTGTTCATCTCCTGCATTCTCTTCAATTATTCTTGCCAACCTATTGCTTAGGATTCTTAACAATATTTTTAGTAGCAAGGGCTGTTAAACTTATTGCTCTGTGTTCTATATAATTAGTTGTACCTGTTTATTTTGGAATTGGTATCATTACTGTTTTCAAAAATCTTCAGTCCATTTTTGCCTGCTGTATATACAACAGGATATACAGTCCACTCCACTCCTTCCTTTTTTAAGCATTTATAAAATTATACATATATAAAATTTATACTATAGGAAATTCATATACTGCAGTAGAGAAAGAATCTTCTACTGGTTTAAATAAAATAATTTTCGTGTTAGTATTTAAATCCAAGTATGATTGTCACAAAAAGGTGTTACTAACCCCTCATAAAAGATAAATTAGATAAATTAAACAAGGTAGTTTATTTGGATTAAAACATTTTTTTAGAATTTGTAATTGGATATAGATTACTATAAAGTATGAGAAACACATACTCTTAAGAGAAGAAAAAATTTTTGTCCCATTAAAAACCATCTTTGGTTAATTAAATTAATATTTAAAAAAAATAAATAAATAAATGAAATTAGATAATAACTTTCGTTTTTTACAATAAAACACAAAAGAAATATATTTAAAACATAGCTTTTAAATATTTTATTGAATAAGTAAGTATTATATCTGTGAATATTTCCTGAATCCTTACGGCCTCAAGCCTATTTTGTAAGTACTAATTAAAAGCCTCAAGCACGTTTTTCAGAAAAAGTAGATGTTTGTTAGAAATACCACAGAAATAACAATATGCACGATATAATTATGAAAAAAATGTTACTTAGTAAACTATATAGATTGTGGTACTATGATCCAAAATTTTGTTACACCCCTCATTAAATATTTAAAAAATAAAATTCAACTTTTTTTTCATTTAAAGAAAAAATATTGAATTTGTTCTTTAATTGAAAAAAATCCTTGCTATATACATCTATTCTATCACTGTTTCTAAATCATAAAATTATTTTTGAACAAAATAAAAGAAATTTCACTTAAAAATTCATATTATTTATAGAGTTATTGAAATTTTTATGTTACCATTTTTTTTTTTAACATTTTTGCTTTGAAAGGCATTCTCCGTTTAAGCCTTTACTACAGAAGATACAAACTGTTCTTGATCCTCTATGTCTTCCTTCTTGTGTACAAACGCACCTAGTTTCCTTTTTATCGGGTAATTTTCTCAACCAAGGCGGTCCTCGTGAATCTTCGAGAACGGCTTTTGTTTTTAACCACTCGTCTGCCAATGCTTCAATAACTTCTATGTTGAACTGAAGTCTTGATTTAATTTTCTGTCCCTTGTTATGCTGCTGATACAAAATATATAAATTCAAAAGCATTCTCCCCGTTACATTAAAGTTGCCTTCTTCCAGAAGTCACTTCCAGTAACGCATGACTTTCCTTTCATCAAAGTATGAATACAATATCATGTCTGACGTATCTATCCCTCCCATGTACTTATTACACTCATGTGTTATAAGCCAGCTTTGATACAATTTCTTGCCTGAGAGAGACATTTACTTCAACATTTCTTGCCATACATTTACTTGAAAAAAGTAAAACAGGAGCTTACACACTATGCACAAGCAAGTACCGGACCAGAACTTCCAGAATATACTGGACCAGGACCAGAATACAGCTTCTAACCAACAGAAAACTTTTTTTTCATCAACCGAACTAACTAATAAATCTAAATATTTTACGGCTCACGGTAACTAAAACTACAACTAACACCATAATTGAAACTCTAATTTCATAAAATAACATTATAACACCTATAAAAATTCCCTAATAAACGCACGGAGAAATCAACAAAACATAACCACTATGAATGCACGGAACACACTTCTGTTTACATCAGAGATTATCGGAATTTTAAAATCGATTATCGTCGAAAATACGTATCGTAAAATGAAAACAACTTACACTATCTATATCTACGAATTGTAAGTTTTAAGAAAAGATACCACATGAGCGATCTAGTGGTAACGTAAAATCTATATGAACATAAAAACTACATACCGATATATTGCACAGGGGAGACTTTTAGCACAAGCACTCATGTACAATATATCGTTCGTTACTTTCAGGCTTTAAAGGTGAATATTTCTTTTTTTGTGGTAGTATTTCACACTTTATATTACTTTTTTAAATTGGTAGGGAGATGGACATATGAAGATATTACTGGTAATTTTCTTTGGATTAATTTTTAATTGGAGCATTGTATGTAATTCCTTTGATCATGCTTAAGCGGTGTAGAGTTACGTTTGAAAAATCACGAAATAGATGGTACTAGTCCAAATTATATTTATTTATAAATATATATATTTTTTTTATTTATTTTTTATATATTTAATTATAAAAATACAATTTGTTCATAAATTTCATATTGTAGAAATTTATGAACAGGAGTGGTAAGAAAAATAAAAGATGTTTATAAAATAATGCTTACGTAAAAAAATCTAAATTTTTGTTTTCTAACCATAAAAATATCTACCAAT
Source organism: Zanna intricata (assembly GCA_010016005.3). Taxonomy (NCBI): domain Eukaryota; kingdom Metazoa; phylum Arthropoda; class Insecta; order Hemiptera; family Fulgoridae; genus Zanna; species Zanna intricata. The sequence goes on from JAAAKQ030141387.1 coordinate 21,387, forward strand.
TCATCAAGATATTTTCATTTTAGTGAATCCAAATTATTTCTTCAGTAATTTGCCATTACAGAACCCTCTAGTTCTAAACTTCATTCCTAAGTAACGAAAATAATCTTATATATATTCCCTGTAAATTGTAAAATGAAAATGTTAATGTTGCTTTTCCAGCGTAAATAAACCTTTTCTTTTTATATGAGTAAAAGTAAAAACAGAAATGAGTGTTAAATAAAATTAACGCTTGAATTTTATTACAGTTTACAAACAACTTTTATTTCGTAACAAAAATAAATTCTAAAGAAAACTAATATAACAGTAGGAAAACTGTCAAATAACTGTACTTCCTATAGAACTCTACGCCTGCAAATGAAGGATCTACCACAAGTTTATATTGGTAAAGTGTCTCACACTTTGTGCAGTACGTTTTAAATAAATTTTTTTTTATATAATAAACAATGATCACTATAGTCGGGCATTGTCACAAGCTAAATTTTTCCATTCTCATTAAAATAAGCGACTAAGACAAACACATCACCTGGAAAAAAAACTTGTCACAAAACAAAAAAATTGTAAAATGAAAGATGACAAGATGTAAAGTGCCCTTGCCATATAAAAGCATACAATCCATTCCTGAAGAAATTTACACATCACCATTGCATTTTCAATATTAATCACTTACGTTGAAACTTTTGATACCCTATCTGATAGGGCTGGGGAATTTATTCTTCTTCTACAATCATCCAGATGAGTCAGTCAGAAGTTTACCATACGCTCTAAAATTCCTCCTACTGGATAAATAAGTCGATGGGTACTCCTACGATTCCAAGAGAGTTTTCCCCCCCTTTTTTTAGAGTAGGAGCTATAATCGCTTTTTTCTGATCTCCATGGTGAAGTGGTGGCGTCTCTTCCTCTCATCCGAAACCCCTGGGTTCAAATTTTGGTTAGGCATAGCATTCTTCATACGGCACATATTTCCATTCGGGCTAATTACCATAGTAGTTGAGCTCGTAATCTAAAAAAAAAAAAATAATCATTAGATGTATAAAATAAGTCAAAATCAAAATAAAGGACTCTAGTATTTTCTTCCTTGCAGTGGCAACTTGATAATTTTCTATTGGATCTTGTCTGGACCAGCGGCAGTTTGCTGTTTTACTCCAGACGTAATAAAATTCTTCAGTAAATCTTCATTTTAATACAAATAATTCTGAGTATAAAACGATATAACATTTTCAATTGCAATTTTGTTCTTTTTAAAATAATTGGTATAACTTTTCGTCGCATTGACATCTTCATAATGACTCGCAAACTTTTCATCTATGTCTAAAGGCGAGTGAGAAAGTTTCTCTGTATCCTTTATCTGTCCTTATTGGTAACCAGATGGTCGGATGATCAGTTGGATGTCGCTTTTACTTTATTTCATACCTTTTCCGAAGTAGTCTGTTCCGTTATTGACATGGTATATATTACATGGCTTTACCAGGCGGTTCTTTGGCAATACATCTGCATTTTTAAAATTGAATTATATTTTCTTGGGTTGGACTTTTCTTAAAAATGTTAAATAACCTTTTCTTCTTCTTGATAGCTTCACGCACAGTATTCGTCCCCTGGGAAAAGGCGGTCGTTGCATCATTCCTGAAGTTTGAGGAATGTGCCTTGATGCAGCAGCAACGATTACCAGCAGCGATTACATTTGTTCCACGTGCAACATCGCTGTTGATGTCTCTAGTTCAGTTATGAATGTATAAAAGTGAAGCTAGACAAATTAGTTTTGCCAATAACCTATCTCTAAATTATCGTTACGGTATTGATTGATGTACCGATCAAATAAATAACTTGACGGGTGATATGATGGTCGTTTTTTAAGTAAGGGCCGTTTTTATTAAAAAAAAAAAAAAACTAAACAACACTTTTTTCAAAAAACATTTATTTTCGGATTGTACATACTTTTGCCTATTTTTCTATATAGTTACCTTGTTTATTAATTTACTTGTCATACCTTACAACTAAATTTCGAAAACCGTCTTCAAAGAAGTCTGCTGCCTGCTCTGATAGCCAAGAGTTTACAGCCGCTTTCACTTCCTCGTCGTCACTGAAGCGCTTCCCGCCAAGATGGTGTTTGAGGTACCAGAAAAGGTGGAAATCGCTGGGAGCAAGGTCGGGGCTATATGGTGCATGGTCCAAAAGTTCCCAACCAAAAGATTCGATCAAGTCCCGAGTCGCGTGAGTGCTGTGAGACCTTGCGTTGTCATGGAGGAGCAAAATTCCTTTTGGCAGTATGCCACGACTTTTGTTTTGAATTGCTCTTCGGAGCTTCTTTAAAGTTGCGCAGAAGGCATCTAAGTTGATTGTTGTTCCACGTGGCATTAAGTCTACCAGCAAAACACCGCGCCCGTCTCCGAAAACAGTTGCCATAATCTTGCGCTTTTACGTTTGTTTGGCTTTGACGTTGATGGGAGAGGTTGTGTTCGCCATTCCATTGATTGTTACTTGGATTCAGGGGTGATATGGGATATCCATGTTTCATCTCCAGTAACGATTTGACTCAATATATCATCCCCTTCTTCCTCGTAACGAATCAAAAAGTCCAATGAACTGGCAAACCTCTTCCCTTTGTGGTCCGCTGTAAGGAGTCTGGGGGTACTCACCGAGAACACAATTTCTTGAAGCTGAGGTTTTCAGTCACACTTTTGTACAACACCAACCTAGAATCTTTGGGAAATTCCAATGACAGAGTGGTTATCATTAATCGTCTGTCCTCACGAATTTTTGTTTCAGCTGAAGCCACCAAATCATCAGTGATCACAGAGGTCCAGCCTGAGCGTTCTTCGTCATGGATGTTTTCACGGCCACCTTTAAACTCCCTAACCCATTTCCGCACTTTACCTTCACACATTGCATTAGGGCAATAAACTTCAGTTATCTGGCGATGGATGTCTGCGGCCGATATGTTTCTCGCAGTCAAAAAACGTATGACTGACCGTATCTCACACGCAGCGGGCGATTCATTAATCTTAAATATTTTAAAGACGCACAACTAAGCGTACACTTCAGCTACAAAGCTGCAACTGGTGTGAATTTGTTCACAAAGGATGCTGGTAAGTGGCGCGGCGGCTCGTTGCGGCATAAACACGAACTTGAGAACTATACGCACCAACGGCCCTTACTTAAAAAACGACCCTCGTATTTAATGACACCACGATTGGAAAGTGACCATTTCCATGTAAATCGTCAACAGCCTTCCAGTAAATTTTATGCGCTATGGCGGTGCTGGCAAAAACTAATGTAACGGAGGATAAGGAACCATTCCTGGAGTTAAGAAAGATTCCTTTGCCAGTATTTAGCAATACTAGATTTGAATATTTTAGCGAGCCTTTAACTGGGTCTAATAATTATATTAGTAATAATAAAATGAGTGTAGTTGTTAATACTGTTTCCAAAAAAAAAAAATCATGATTTTTCAATTACCGTTTCTTCTATTTTATGAAATAATTTGTTTAATTTTATTTATCTGTTTTTATTTTTAATGTTGAAATTATTGTGTTAGTTTTATATATAGGTAAATAAGTTTATATACGGACAACATATGAAGTACGGCAAAATCATTCTATTTCTATCTGCTTTTACATTCTTGTATATGCTTCTTCATTCTGTTTCTATCTGCTTTTGTAGCAATATTTTTAGGTTAAGTGTAGAAATAATTCGCTACCCTAAAATACAAGAGACCTAGATCACAAAATATCATAGAATAAATGGCCTGAAAAAAGTATCAAAATCTGGAAATGTTGGATATTCTGCAGCGGTGATCAGGATATTTTTTTTTTTCTTTTTTTTTTTTTTTTAACCTCCGGAACCACAATTAAGCATATCTTCAGAGGGATGATATGAATGAATTGTAGCGTGTGTGAAAAATGCCATGCCTGACCGGGATTCGAACCCGGGACCTCCGGATAAGATCTTTTCTACCAAAAGTAAATTGATTCACTTAATTGGAATAATGTACAGAAACTATTAGTCATAATTTTGATGGTTTTTCAACATAAAAAGCACTCCTAAATGTGGCTGTAGCTGACTCATCTATAATACATCAAATCTGTCCTTTTGCAAAAAAACTTTGTAAAATTCAACTACTTATTTGACAGCCTTGATTTCAAATTCACGAAAAGACGATTTATTCAATATTCATAAAATAAAAATTGCCCTACCAGTTAAAGTAACAGATTTTAAGAAAATTACATTTTAATTAACTTTCCTAAAATAAAATTTGAATATTCATTTTGAGTAACATTTGGAACGATAATTTTGTTTTGTTTTGATGAAATCCCATGCATATATCTAGGTTGTCTAAAAAGTTTTGAGCCTAACATAGAAAGACATATTTTTTTGTAAAATATAGTTTTATTTTTCAACAAAGTTTCCTTTTAAGTCGATACACTTTTTCTAGTGATACTCTAACCTCTTTAACCCTTCCAAGTAGTATCTGGCGTCTTTCTCCGCAAAACAGCCGTTTACGTATGCAATAACTACCGATTATAATTTCTTTTCTACAAGCAAAAACTTAAGGTTAGGAAACAAGAAAAAGTCGTTTGGGGCCAGATTTCGTGAGTACGGTAAGGGCTCAACCAATTCAAGTGTTGCCGGCCTCCGTGGCTGAGTGGTAGCGTCTCAGCCTTTCATCCGGAGGTCCCGGGTTCGAATCCTGGTCTGGCATGGCATTTTTCACACATGCTACAATTCATTCATCTCATCCTCTGAAGATATACCTTAACGGTGATTCCGGAGGTTAAACAAAAAAAAAAAAAAAACACAAAAATTCAAAGTGCAATTCAAGTGTTCAATTAAAAAGCTAACTTCCTTTTGCTCTAGAAGAACTGCTCTAGAAGGGTCTTGGTAATGTTAATTCGAATGCGTTTCTGGTCCTAAGTGAGCAACCGCGGCACCCAACACGCCGATAGCTTACCAATATTCAATTCTTCAGTTAATATATCACAAACATGTTCTTTCATCATGCTCAAAGTCTCTGCTACCTCTCTAACCTTAATTAATCGGTTGTCCAGTACCATTTGGTGAACTTTTTCGATGATATCGGTCGTGGTTGTAGTTTTTGGCTGTCCCAATCTCTTATCATTAACCAAGCTGTATTTAAATTCAGGTGCCCATCTTTTTACGATAGCAAACAATGGGAAGAGTCCCCATAAACAGCGTATAAGTCGTTTTTAATTTGCGTACGCGTATTGCTTTTCAAATGAAAGTATTTCATGACGGCAAGATATTCGATTTTTAATTTTCACAAATCCGCACACAAAGACTTACTCAAACGATTATAAAAGAACAACTGAATGTCTAAATGACTGAAATTTTAATGACTATCTTTAAACACATGCTGGAATACATTCCGTACCTTTTGTTAACGAGTGCTGCTATCTTCATGATGAGGCTCAAAACATTTCAGACATTCCTCATAATCGTAATTATTCTGTAATATACAATGTATTTGAAAATACCAACATCAAATTACGATTGGCGATTGATATTTTCGAATCCTTAATGCTATCTATCTTCAGATTATCTACTATTTTAAACTAATTTATATTCGTTGAACTTATAATATCACGTAATTATTAATTACTTCATATTGAAGCTACTTTATTGGATAACTTTACTAATTTATAAAATTATACAATCTAACGAAAAAATAAGCGAAATTAATTTGTGTATTCATTGTGAATTTAGTTTTAATTAAATTTCATTTTAAATCAGTTATAAAACTCCAATTACTTACATTTACAATTTATATAAAATCACTTACATTAAATAAAAAATTTTAATTTTTTTCAGTTATCAAATAATCAAAAAATTAGTTTTCAAAATCCCAAGGAGAAAAGAAAAAGTTAGGTCAATAATTTGTATGAATGTTTGACATTAATTTACATCAACTATTCATTAATTAAATCGGTTAGTTATGTTTTATACTAAAGAGAATCGGTTTATCGTAGTTCAGGTTGCGTGCTAATGACAAAAGGGAACAAAATAGCTTTTACTCAGTTATCCATCGACCTCAACAAAGTGACAAATTGAGGAATTTGGCGGCGGGCGGCCATTCTTAACTAAATTAGTCTTGCGGAGAGTTAGTTGCCAAGATTAAGGTCTTGAACTGAACTAAGGGGCGGGGAAATGGTACAGAGGAAGAAGAATAAGAGGAACGAGATGAAGAAGAAGGGAGGAAGGAAGAGGAACAGAGTTACACTAACTTCTACTTAGTCAACTCAACTTTATATTAATTACACTCCTTGCAGTACGCATTACACCATCCACTGCTAAACTGTGCGGTGGTTCACCTACAAACATATACGACTACCATTTCTGAAAATTAAACTTGTCTCTGTGGAAGTTTAAAATTAAAACATGTAAGTATATATTCTATAAGCAAACACTGCACTCTTACGCGTCTATTTTATCTAAACTGCAAAAACATTAACATTTTATACCTTAAAGAAAAACAATAAAGAAAGTGAAAACATAATCTTAATTATAATGTAACAATCAAAAATAGAGATTTTGATAGTTTATAAATTCCTCGCATTCTTCTCAAATATAAAACATAAATAAGTATAATATTCCATATAATTATTGTATTAAAAAAATTAATAAATCAATTCTCAAGTAAGTTATTAAAACTGACTTCGATTTCATACGATGTAATATATCGTATTCTCCAAAATTAATTGACAAGAAGAAAATTATTAAATCATGTGATGCAACTCAATGAGGTGGTTAGAAGCTTACTTTCTCTACTATAAAACTACACTACTAAGACAATATTGTAATTAAACAGTATTATCTTAGTAATATAATTATTAAGATTATATTATCTTATACTAACATTATAGTTTATTAAATAATTACTGCTATCTGTAATTATACACAGAAAATATAAGTGAAAAAAAAAAGTTGGTGCTTGGAAAACTTTTACTGGTAATCAATTTCGTTGGTTTCTATTAATCAATTTCATAAATTTCGTGATCAATTTTTATCATATCTTACTATAAAAACATTTCTAACTTATATAATAATCATTATGTGCCGCTGAATTCTGGTTTAAAATTAAATCAGGTATAGGTATACTGATTCAAAATTGAATTTGAATTCTCTTGTAACATATATATTTTCATCGTAGGTGTTGAACTGTTATCAGTGTCTTATGCTGAACTACGACAAAAATAATACAAAATCATGACGTGTACAAAACTCTTAACAACATAAAATAAATTTTTTCAAAATAGAAAGATACTAATTAGAAATTTAAACAATTCATTGATTTTCTGTTGTAAATGTTGTACTATATATATATATATAAAACACACACTCACGCACGCACGCACGCTCGCACGTGTGTGTGTGTGTGTGTGTTTTTAAAATATAAAAAAGTGGAAAAATTTAGCGCTATTTTCTATCTAACCGACATTAGTCTTACTTATCCGAAAACTGATAAAAATATTTAGTACAATGTAAAATTAAATTCTTACTTGCTAAATTTGGATAAATTAATTATGGCAGATAATTAGCGTTAAATTGTTTCGATTTACTATTTTTTATTTTATGAATTAATCAATGGCTAATTTTTTAACTGAAAGAAAATTAACGAGATTAATATCTAATCGTTCATTTTTTTAACGACCTAAAAAATTCAGCTTTAAAGAGCTTCTTAAAGTTATGAAACCATATAAAACATCATAAAATGTAATAAAGTAATTTAATTTTCAAAAAGAGTAGGTTTTGAGTAAGTAAGTAATTTAATTACTATACTTATTCTGAAATTTTAATTCATGATTTACGCTACATAATTATTACTACCTTTTTAAACTTTTATAATTTTCTAAAAAAAATTTTAATTTAATTTCGTTTAGAACGTTTTATCAGTTTTTTCATCACTGCTCATCCTTGCAATTCACAACCCACTTATGTATCTAATTAAATTGTTAATTAATTTTGCAGTAATTTTTATACTAATGTCAGATTTCATTTCGACAATATACCAATCATTATTAAAGTATGCTATAACTTACAATAAATCACATAAGGATCATTCTATCCTTTGAGTTAAAACCGAGATTAAACGAAAGTATTTTTTTTATATTTATATATATATACGAGTATGTGTGTCTTTGTGTGTGCGTGCGTGCGTGTGTGTGTGTGTGTGTGTGTGTGCGCGCGCGCGCGTGTGTTTTTATTCTGTATAATATATTAAAGAATAAACTATTCTGTTTTCAGTTTTTTTTAAAAATATTAATGACGGGCAAATTTTGAAGTTAAGTTGAAAAATTATCTTTCAACATTACGTTTTATTTACAGAAATTAGAAATTATTTATTTTAAATTTTAAAATGTACTAAAAAAAATTAATTTTTCACTAGATCACACATATTCACCTGTAGTAAAACTGTCAATAATTAAACGTTATTCGATATAAAATTACAAAAAAATTCAGTAGTTTGAAAAAAATACTAAAACTGGATACAGTAGTCAGATATGCCACATGAAATAATAAAAAAAAAAATTACTTTTTTTCTGTGAATCAGAATTAATTAGATATGTTCTTAATTGGAAGATATAAGGAAAAAGCAATTGTTAGATTGATTGATAACGCTATTGTTCTTCAGTATTAGAAATATATTTAGAAGTAAGATCTTAAAAATAAGAATAAATGAAATCGGGAATATAAGGATAAATTTAACACATTAGGAGACGTTTATTAATAAACTAATTTCAAAGATCACAAAAATCAAGGAGGTGTTAATTATAATTTTTCCCTGGATAGAAATTTGAATGTATCTAATGGCTGAGACATAAAATTGGGATGAAAAACATCAATAAATATTTACATTGAATAAATACGTATTGTTTTATATAATATGCTTTTAATTTTAATGAAATGTACGAGTATTATCTGAAAATAAAAATCCACATATATATATGTTCACTATGTTTCTTTTTCCTCTCAAAAAATAATATTAAAGCATTCGTAACATACTGATTTTTGTTAAATTTTCCTAAAATAAAAATATATAGATATAACACTTTTAGGTATTTAGTTTGTAATAAGTTTAAAAATTCGTAAAGATTTGATATAAAAATATTTCCAAATTGAAACAGTAACAATCGCATTTATAGTAAACATATGACAATTCCAAGTTGAACCATTTCGTTAAATATTTAATAGGGTAGTAACAAATCTAATTTCATGTTTTAATTTTGTGTAGTATTGCATATCATATTGGTCATATATGGTAATATGCAGAATTTATTTTAATTTTAAAACAACGAAATAAGAAATCAATACAAAATAAAGAATAATTTTATGCAACAATTTTTTCCCTTTCACGTTTTACAATAATAGTTCAATTTCAAATACTTGGGTTTTCCCCTCTAAATTCACTCACTCTTTCCCCCTCACTCACACACTCTCTCCCTCTCTCTTTGTCGCTTTATTCTTGCTGTTAATCATTACCGAGCATTAATATTATCAACCAGTATTGCACACTACTTTATTTATATTTACCTTCCCAATATGACTGAATATTGGATTTTAATAATCAATGTACTTTTTTTATACCGAGCATCGTGGTATAACAAAGTAAAATACAATTTAACTAATAACTGATTTAAAATTTATTATAATAATGAATTCAATAATACTCCCAATACACCTGCACATATAAATTTAATATACTATTTTAACTTTACAAAATTTAAAATATATTAATAGTACTAATGAAATAATGTTCATTGAAATTAATATAATTGTTTGATATATTTATTTAATAAAGTTAACGTAAAGTGTATTAGTGAACTTTAATCTACAAATCTATCCATACAATATATATATATATATATATACATATATATATATATATATATATATATATATATATATATATATATATACATATATATACATACATATATATAAAATACAAAAAAAAAACTTTAT
>JAAAKQ030141388.1:0-13220 GCA_010016005.3 Zanna intricata
CATTCATACACATCATCCTCATTCATCCTCTGAAGTAATACCTTACGGTAGTTCCGGAGGCTTAACAGATAAAGAGAAGAACAGTAAGATGGCAACCCTATGATGACTTTTGAACAGGTGTTTGAGTAAAATCATTTTGTTTATAACATCAAAATCTCATTTTATGATAGTGAGTTCTCTTGAAGTTAATAAATTAGTTGAATAGCAGTGATCTGAAATTTTTGCAAGAAAAATTTAAAGACAGTCAAACTTCAATGACTGACAAGCACTATTCTGGACTTCCAATTAATTTTTCAACTCCAGCACTTGAACTCGCATAGAGTTTATCATCTAAGAAAAGTGACAGATTACAGTTGAGATTATAGTTGAAAAATTAAAAATAAATGTTGGTACAGTTCATAACATTATCACTAACAAGCTCAATTACTGTAAAACAAGTGCAAGATGGTTGAAGAGTGTTCACAAATCATCACTAAGAGATAAAATTTCTCACATGCACAGAGCTGCAGAGCTGAACAACAATGTCTGCAGTATGCTATTTCTTTGCATGTTATTCTAACCTGTGATGAGAATTGTATTCACCATTATGAACCGGAATCAAACAGAACCCCAAGTTGTAACCCCAAGGAATAATTATGATACCCAACCATCAGCAGGAAAAATCATGATAACAATAGTTTCTGAAGCAAAAACTAAGGATTTTGTCAATTTTCTAGAAAATCAGCAAACAATAATCAGTATATACTAGTATGAATTGCTGATCAATAAAGTGAGACTAGCAATATTGAAAAACCACCATGGATCTCAATGCAAAGGCATCATTTTACTAAATATGCTAATCATTAAGACTCATACTTTTTATACTGCACTAAAGAATAAGATGAAGAACAGTACATTTATATATGCTGATTGGGATAGCAAAATAAAATGATGATAGGTGTTGTTCTTAAATATTTTATAATGTTTCAGTGGTTCTTTTTTAAAAGCTTTGGTTTAACTTACTCTTTGTGTCTGTTGGTGGTGGGATGGTTAAAACATTGTCAGTGATTTTTAACCTACATCTGATAAGCCAGCAAGGTCAAAATTAGTATACGTGAATGATAATGCAATGTGGTACAAAAGTTTTTAATTAATAAATAGTTGTTTCAGTAGAAAATTTTATTTAAAAAATATACAATTTCAAATTATTTCAAAGTAAATGTGCCTTTGTATTAATCATGTTATATAAATATGTAATATTAATTACCTTTATTAGTGACAATTAATTGATTTATTTTACAATAATCCAACAATAATATTATGAACAATGTTTCCAAAGATCTTATTACACAACAATTGGCCAATGTATGCAATTGCTTAAATTTTGTTTTCTAAAAATATGTTGATAGAATTTGATTTTTGTGAGTACTCTCTTTATCAAAGAAACATTAAGAATGAAAGTCAAGATAGGTTACCTTTCATTGAGTTTATTATGATGATTTACTAAATTTATATTTATTTACTATATTTTTTTCATATATCTCATCTTTATTCCAAATAGTGGAAATAAGTATATGAAGATTAATCAAACAATAATTTTCATGAACTCATGTACTTTTTCTTTTTGTAAAATGAGAAATAGATATAATATTAAATAAAACAGGAAAAATAGAGAAATGAACAAAATTAAGTAAGAAGCCAAGCAGGTTAATTTTATATAAATAATGCTAATTTTAAATGTATATCAGATTTAAGAAAATGGTTTGTACTTTTAGCAATTCAATCTGATCATTAAATTTTGTTACATGGCCCCCCATGCTTTATTCTTATTATTCATTAAAATAAAATTGTAGATGAGGATTGTAAAAAAATAATTAAAAACCTTCTTTCTATTAGTTTAGATTAATTTTGTAAAGAAATTTATTTAATCTTTTGTTTCCATGAACCTAGATGATTTTCATGAAGTCATTTTATATCCAGTTTTCTTTACTAGATTAATTTTATGAACAAAATAATTATCATTCTGTTTCTATTAAATTTAAATGATGCTACTTCTTTTATATTACTTTACACATGTCATTAATTTTGTGCACAAGCAAGCAAGAGCTGCACATGTGTGTGTGAAATTAGTGCTTACAGTACTGCTAATTCAACAAGATTATTTTTAGCGTTATTAAACTTTACACAGTCAGTTAGAATTTGTTGTTCTGGGCTTTATTTTAATATTTAATTTATTAATTCAATATTTTTACAAAGTTAGAATTATTAAATTCAGTGCAAAGAGAGCAAGATCTATTATTTGAAGAACTATTAATTTATTTTATGTAGAAGTGTCAATTAGTGTGCTGTTATATCAATTTGTTTATTCTATGTATTTTATAGTGTTGAATGCTTGTTTGTGATCTACAGGTGAGAGGATTTGTTGCTTAATCTGTGTATCTTATTTCTACAAACATAATTTATTGTGAGGCTAGTGGTTTGAGATGTGATTTTTTTTCGTCTATCTGTCATTGTTGGCTTTTGTGTATTTTCTAGATGTGTTTTTGTTGGTACAGTTATAAGATCATATTTGTTTATTACATTTATATTTGGCTATAAAGTTTATTTTGTGATTAATTTTATGTCCTTATATAAATAGGTGTTTAATTGCTGGGGAAAAAATTTTACTATAACTAAAGTATGAAAAAATTCTTTAAATTTAATTTTGCTATAAAGTTTGCTAAAATTATTAAAAAATAAACATGTTTGGCTGCTCAGAAGTACAGCAAATATCTTTCTACCTTTTAGTATTTTAACTGTTCCCAAGATATTAATATTGTATTATAACTGCTAGGCATGGCATATATTATGATTTATTTATTATACATTCATGTCTTCTTTCCTAGTTTAATTTGATCATTTCATTCTGTTATTAATCGTTTAAATAGAATTCTTTTATTCTAAATAAAAGAATTTATTTAGTTTTACAATAGCATTTTTGAATTATGTAACTGTTTCTCGATTTGTATCAATTGTATACTGTAAGTCGATAGTATCGAAAGAATATAATCGACGCTACACACGCCGGCTCGATGTTCGGATAGGTTATGTGATAAGTACTTGCTGACATGACTGAAATGTTCCGATTATTCTATCAGAAAACTGAATTCTCTCTAAGTGTTTGTGGTTTATGATTATAAAGTGTGAATACTTCAAACTTTCTTTACCTTAGTGTGATGGCGGATATTTGTAATGCCTGGGAACTTTGGTTTCCTTTAGCTGTAAATATAGCCATATCTATAGCGGTTTACAATTTTACAGTTAATTTAATACCAAAGTTACGCGATAAATTTATAAATGCAAATTTATTTGGTATAGATGTGAACAAAAAATCTAAAGACAAAGTGTAAGTACAGTAGTTTTACTATTTTGTTTCGTATTATGAAATAAAAAATTCTAATCAATTATTGATCAGATAGATGGTTGTCTGATTTTGTATTCTGATCATTATTTATTAAATATAATTATAATAAATGAAATATTTACTTTTTATGATATCTGGATGGAACACAGTTACAAGATGCTAATTTGTATTTCATTCTATTTATTAAGGTTGTTTGGAATTAAATTTTATTTAAGAAATTTTTAGATGGTACTTATACTGTAGGTTTTATCTCAGTTTAATTCCGAATATTATACATGTGTAATAGAATCTAGAAGAATTCTAAAAATTCAGTTATGATTTTCAGGAAACTTTCTAAACTATTTCTTAAGAGTGAAAATATTTCCAACCAATCACTTTATGAAATTAACCTTGCATTTTTGCAGTTATGTTTTCCCTAAGTGGGTACTGAAATAACTGACTGAATAACTGAAAGGGTACTGAATATAATCAAAACCTTTGAGGAAGCAAATATTAAAAACTAGCTTTTTAACTAAACTGAAAAGTGTGTACACATTTGCTATAACCTTATAGCAGACAGTTTCATACATCCTCACATTTGCCAACAGATTATACACACTAATTTATTCTTTTCTATATTATATGAAAAAAAGTAATATTCTTCTTCAATTTACTATATCCAAAGTCAACAACAAATACCATTTTAAAAGTAGTAGAAAATTTAGAATAGTCAACAAACTTTGCAGGTTACATCAATTATAATACTCTATACAAACACAGCTTTTTCATGCAAATTGTGTTATAAATATATAATCCTTATCAGCTGACTACTTTGAGACGCTCAATAACATAGTAAAGTATTTAACAGTTGTGATTTACTATAGAGGATTGCATGTATTCATTTATTGTCAACATGTTATGTAAAATATGGAATAAAAAAATACTTAGACTGGCAGAAAATATGTACTATGAACACATATTAATCTAAATTTATACAAAAGTTTCCACATTTTTATGAGTGGAAGGTTTTGTTTCTTATTAATAACAAACAAAATATACAAGATCATGTCAAATATGTTGATAAACGTGTTTGGATTTCATCAAAGATTACATTGGACATAAACACAAATAAGGATAAAAAATAAAACATACAAAAATTTAACTGCAATATGTAATAAGATCTTGAAGTTCAGTGTGTTTAAATGATATAAAAAACCAGTGGTAAGAGAGTTGTTCAGAAAGTTCTCAGCCTGAGAACAGAGATGGGGCAAGTATGACCTAATGTCTATGATATTTGTCAATATGTCATGTTTCAAACACGTGTGTTTAGTTGGTTGTTTGTGGCGATAGAGTAAAGCAAACATGTTTCAACATTTTCTAATAAATGTTTAAAATTGAAAAGTCTGATCTTTTTTAAAAAGTTTAACTCCAACGAGCATACAAAAATAATTATATTTTTCTGTAAAGGCCTTTTGTTTTCAATCTATAAAAGTGAGCTGCTGAATTGAAATATTGTCAATCCATTCAAGATGATTATTTCTTAGGATACACAAAAACCTCTATGACCAACAAAATTGCAACAGTAGTTCACAATGTCATGTTAAATGACCAACTAAAGGTACGCAAGCTTGCAAACATCTCAATAAACCATGTCTATGGTTTATAATATACACTTAACTGTATAAGAAAAACATTAATCGTAACTGAATAAAATTACAATAATTGTGTATGCATAAACCATAAAAACTACATTTTACTGTATGTTTCAGGTAGAGAAAAGCTTTCTGTTTAACGGGTATTATGTTTGTTAACAACTAGCCAAAATCACATTTGACTGAATACGTCTCACAGGTGTTTAGACTTACTTAAACATGATTCTGTGAGTTTCTTCAACATTTTATAACAATAGATAAAACATGAATTAATAAATATATGGCAGAGACCAAATGTGTGTTGGAGCAGATAAAAGTATAACTGTTTGGTGTGCTGTGACAAATTTTGGGTTATAAATTTTTGTGAAGATAAAGGACGTATGATTACAGTCAGTTCTGACCAATACAACAATTTTATAAAATATCTTTGCTCCTGAACTGCTTCATTATTAGATATACTTGAATGCAGGATGGAGGATTAACCTACAGTATCCGAGCATCCACGGCAGTGTTTTAAGAGATGTTTTTATGGCATATGGTCCCCAAGAGAGGAGATGTTGCATGAGTAGCACATTCTTCAGATCTGTCAGTATGGGACTCTTTTCTGTAGGATATATAAAGCCTAGAATGTACATCAGTAGAACTAATAACAGTAATGAACACAGTCTCCGTACAAGAAGAAATGACCTATAATCCCAATCAACATAAATCAAAATCTGTGATACAGACTACAGCAGTATATAAAAAATGCTGCGGCACATGATATATTATTTAAAAAATGAAGTTATGCCAATAAATAGAGTTACATTTTCTGGTATTGCGTATTAAAACATAGGTAAATTCTATTTTGTATTTTTTTATTCTATTTTTAAAATCATCAGGTTCTTATAACTCGCTCAGCTTTATTATTTTTTCCCACCATGAAAGGAAAAATTCTTATCACAGATAATTATTAAGAATAATTGATACAAATATGCTTTGCAGGCTTTATTAAATGCACAAATTTTTCAATTCCTAATTTAGCAGTATTTCTTAAATTCATTTATGCAGTAAATTTTATCAGTACAAATAATGTACTGTAATCTAACAGTAGATCTGCAACTGACTGTTGAAAATTTTTTTGAATTATTAATCATTCAGAATTTGTTTATTTATTTCTGTTAATGTTTCTTTTCTAGACCGGAGGCGTTAGGAGTTGTCTCTGGATGCATGTTTCTTTTAGCATTATTCTTATTTATTCCTGTACCTTTCAGTCATAAATTTATGAATAATGATATCTTCCCACATTATGAGGTAAGCTTGTTATTTTTAATTTTCTGTTATCTTTTTTACACTTAAAGTACTAACTGTTGTAATCGTCTTGAGACATTTATTTTACAAATTATTAATTTACTAGATTTTTTTTTTTTTTTACTTCCAGAACCACCATTAGGTATAATCTCAGAGGGTGAGATGAATGATTTGTAGCGTGTATCTACAAAGTATTGACAATTCATTCATTCAATTACATTGTTTCATGGAAATGTGTCATAAAGCTATTCTTAATAATATAAAAATGAAAATAGAAATTTCAAGAGTTTTAATACTAATATAAGTAAAATAGAATTTTATATACTTATTTATATTTATTATTTATAAGAAAAAATAATTAGACTTTCTCTGTTTCTGATAGTATCTTAAATTGCCAGCCTCTGTGGTGCGAGTGGTAATGTCTTGGCCTTTCATCCAGAAGTCCAGGGTTTGAATCCCGATTAGGCATGGCATTTTCACCCACACTACAAATCATTCATCTCATCCTCTGAAGATCCATCTAATGGTGGTTCCGGAGGTTAAAAAAAAAGAAAAAAAACAGAATCTTAAGTTATCTAATTAAGACGATAAATTTAAAAAATTTTTTCAATTTATAAAATTGCCCTTGTGTTACTTAATTTCTTTCTCTTTTTTTTATCTCTTAACAAGAATATGCAGATAATCATTTTCAAACACTGTCTTATCTGTTTTTACGACTAAACCTAAAAATGGAATACATTTCCAAAAATGTATTAAATAAATCTTAATAAATAAGTTTGTTATTCAAATTTGTTTATAACTATACATTAGATAGATCTCATTATTATAGCAAAGATTATAAATATAAAAACCAATTATAAGATAAAAAAATAGATGTGTTTAATTAAGGTCCATGTTAATTATTTAAATACAATCCCATGAAAGGATTGTATTTATACCAATAAGGAACATATATTGAATATAAAATAATTTATAATCAGAAACCACTGTTGAGAACTGTTTTTGAGCATATATTTATAGACACAGTGAACAGGCTACAGATATTTTTTTTTTTCCCCAGTTAGTATTATTTAAAAATTCATTAGTACAGTAACTGTTTCTACTAAGTAACATTTTTTAACTGCATTTTAAATAAACTGGTTAAAAAATTTTAATAGATGTCTAATTACTTCTGGCCCTTTCTTTTATGTTGAAATATTGTGTTAAGTTATAAAAAAACATTTTTGATGTCCGTTTTGATAAGCCCTCTTTTATTACAAATAAAGGAAGAGGACATCAGACTTCAAAATTCATAAGTAGGATCTCTAGAACTAGGTTAAGAAGGGATATATAAATATTATAACTCATGTCTTTTCACTTCACTGTAAAATACTTGTGCAAAAATTTATAATGTTTTATATATTAAATGGGCTGATTCAGATCTGTTTTTTGGGCATAATTATATAAGGAGAGAAAATGATGTATATAAAATAATATATAGTAAACATTATTACACATTGGATTCAATTAGTTTGTGAGATATTGGAAAAACAAATGCCAAAATAGTCAAAAGTTTGTGTGAGGGCATTACAAAAATTAAGGTAGTAATACAAACGACTTAAAAATAAAATTGGTTTTAACTCTTAAAATATGAGAATTATTATTAAAAAAAAAATTACAAAAATCAAAAATTGTCATGCAACCACTATTGGATGACTTGACATGGAATTACCCTATCTGAAGGAAGTGTCTCAAATATTACACTCTTTTATTCATTGTTGATTTTTATTAAATTATTTGTATATTATTAGTCATATTTTTTTGTATATTGTTAGTTATTGTATAATCATTATTTGTATGATTTTTATTTTTTTTTTCAAAAGTTTGTTGAGCTGATAGCTGCACTTCTTTCTATATGCTGTATGGTGCTGCTTGGTTTTGCTGATGATGTATTAGATCTCCAGTGGAGGTATAAGTTATTATTCCCATCAGTTGCATCTTTACCAATTTTGATGGTGTATTTTGTTAATTTTAATTCAACTACAATTGTAATTCCAAATCCTATTAAGTACTGGTTGGGATTCTCTTCAATTAATCTTGGTTTGTTGTTTTTGTGTTCTTTTTATTATTTTTAATTAGATTATTTCTGTGATTTCATGAATAACATAAACTTTATGAATGTGTTTGTCTCTTTTAATTTAATCCTCAGCATTATAAGGATTGAAGTACTATTTAACCAAACTAAATTAAAACAATTTGCAGTGGAATGATTCAAGTTTTTGAAAAGCAGTTCAGAAAATATTTTACTTGAAACAATGGGGATTAATTCATTTTTTCTATTAATAAAATTGTAACTTAGTAATCTTATATCGTATAAGGTTTTGTATTAATATACTATAGTAAGTGATCAGAATATAAAGAAATGTATTCTTATAGATACTTAAAGGAATAAAATAAAATCAAGCTTAAATAAGTAATGATTTTGAAAATATGAAGATAAAAAGAGAGAGAGAGAGAGAAAAAAAGATCTTAAAATAATAAAATAAAAATATGAATTAACAAAATTAAATTTACTTATAAATAAAAGGAAAATTATAAAATACTAAATACATTTTTTTAAAAATCAAATATAAATGGTGAATCAAACAATGAATACGAGGGTAAATCAAATTGTAAATTTTTTTTTTTATAATTTCATTGATTAATGATATGCACAATTCATACCTTATCATTTCTCCACACTTTTGCCAATGATTTGGAAGCTTGAATATTCCTTATTCATAAAAAATTTGAGGACAAGTTGTCAACCAATTGTATACACACTCCTTGACGTCTTCATTGTTTTTCTTATTTGATTGATCCTTTTCATTGTAAAATAACTTACCTTAGGGCTAACACCATTATAAATCTGCAAAGTTATTTTTTATAGATTTGTTTGTTGCTTGTTATTGAATTAAAAATTTCTGTGACGTAGATTTTACAATTTAAATTTTGTTCATTCTTTAAAATTTTATTTGATTCCAAGTGATTGACATAATAATTACTTTTTTTTATTTTTATAACTCCATTTTGGTCTTATATTTCAATATAAATGTTTTATATTTTTACAGTGTCTAATTTTGATTAAATCTGACTCAAAGTAACACTTTCTTACAAAAAAAAAGATATTTTGAAGGACTCTGTAATGAAATAATTAAATTTCAATGTGAGCAAAACAGAAGGACATTTAATTTAGCAAAATTTGAATCATACTTTAGCAGTGATTGTGAAACTGAATTGAAAAACTTACCACAGCATAATTTGAATTAGCTTTGCCTTCTGTGTGAATTAGCCTTTGTTAATGAACTTTGGTTGTTGGGGTTCAGTGAAAATGCAATCCCTGTATAAAAAATTAGTGTGACTGTGGACAAAATCAGCATTTTAGAGCATTTATAGTATAGTACAGTCTCTAGTAGAGACTGTAGCAATTGTAATTGTACTCACAGTCTGTTTCAAAGCCATACAATCTCAAAATAAATATAAAACTTTAACTCATTAAAATAATATTGTGACTTCATGATTTTTATTAGGATAAGATTTTCTTTTTAAATTATCTTGAAGGTGCACTTGTTTCTTTGTATAAGTGTAACTAAACAATGAAGGCTAAACCAGATAATCTGCTGCTCTATAAAGAAGATATTTGTGTATGAATTACAATATGATATATTAACAAGAATGAATTTGTTTATTTAAAAAAAAATTGAATATGCTAATGATAATATGGATTTTTATATTTATCCATTTCACTTGTACACTTCTAAAACAGTAAATCATAATTTCTTTATCTCATCAGTGTTATATATATATATATATATATATATATAGAGAGAGAGAGAGAGAGAGAGAGAGTATTTATTTACCTATTTATAGATTATTTTTATTTCAACCCATATTGGTTTTTATGGTACTCTTTCCGATTTAAATGTGATTTTTTTTTTTAGTGATGAAATATTATTTATTTACCATAGAATATGTATAATTATTTTTAATTAATCTATTTTTTACATTAATATTTAAAACTCACCTTTTGATTGAATATTGATGTAAAATTCATATAAAATTTAAATCTAAGTTGAGGTTTCCATATTTATGTACTTTGTTACTTAAGCAAAACAGTTTTTTTTTTTTGTGTTTTTTTTTTAGTGCGTTTTTTTCATTGTATTTTCCAGTGCATTGATGTAAACAGTTTGATTGTGCTTTTACAGTATTCTGAAATACAGCACGTATAAAAAAAATTCATCCAATTATTAATGGCTTTATTTTTTAAATGAATTAGTATATAACCTTGCAGTGAATTATAAAATACTTGTTTGAGTATCAACATTTTTACAAATGCTCAAAATGGGCCCTCTTTAAATGTATGACCAAACATGACTAACATATAGATGCATAACATCTATACGTTAGTTAAACTCAGGCACCAAGCATCTTCATCCGACACATGGGAACAACCTGCAGATTTCCTTTTACATATTATTTTTTTAAAACTGTTGGTGTCATTGTTGAATGATCTGAGTAGGGGTATGTATACAGTGTCAGGAAATTGTCAACAAAGTTCATGTTGCATAGTGATTGTTGTTAAAGCATCTTGACTCCACAGAGGAAAACACCCTCCATGTGATGGTTTCGATTGCCATCTATATCTAGCCCTTATGGGCTTTATCAGAGGTCATCTTTAGTACCTCAGCAATGATATCTTCCAGTTTAGCTTCAGCCAGGATGCCACCGATGTAAATGTCATAAGCGACATTCCCATCGGTTTACTACTAACATAAACTGCAAACAAAACAAATCTAGCCAAGTCTCAAACAAGACTGAATAACTTTCTAAGGATGAAGGAACTGAACTCTATCTACATGAAAGGTAAAAATGAGTTTGATACATTATTAATCATAAAACACAACACAGAAACACTATGAAAACATAATAGTAACAATAAATAATATAACGTAACAGTAACATAAAACATAACTAACAAAAAACAAACAACACTGAACCAAACATAAACACAAATAAGGAAAGTCCAAGCAGAACATCACACTCCTTCAGCAATTCTTTCTTTTGTCAGATATGTGATACGATCATCCATTAATAACTTGATGATCATCATTCAGCCCAGCTTTTTTGGTGCAGCAGTACATTATAAAAAAACTTTAGAGATATAGTCAGTTCAGTTGCTGTTTTTAGCCTACTGCCAGTCAATATTTTCTTTGTTTTTTTCTAAAAAGATAGCAATATTTTTTAAAATTATTTATTGTTTTTAACAATCCTGTGTGGGAGTGTAAAAATTGACCACTCCACTTAGTTATTTTTTCTAACCATGAGTTACATATGTTGTAGTTGTAGACAAGTTGTTTTTTCCATGTTCACTTGTATATTCTTAAATGTTACAGCATTTCATTATGTTTTTTTCCTACCAAGTTAGGATATTCTATTTGAAACATGAACCACGTCATTCTAGTGGTTTTTTTTTGTCACACTAGTATTTATTATAAAAAATATAGGTTGACAATGATTTTAAGTCATAGTGTTTTGCCTATTGTCATATAGTGTGTTGTCGTAGTGTGTCATTTTTGTTGCCTATTGCTGGATATCACATCTGTCAGCATTCTATTCTACCACAATACATCTACTCAGCAAACAGTTGTAATAATCAAATCTGTCTTAGCTGCTGAGAATAATTATTAGTCATTACTAAAAGTCATGGCACAAAAAAAAAATTAATTAACATAAGAAGAAATTAGAAATATATACTGTCAATTCACCGATGTTAGTTTTGCATCTCTATAAATGTACTGTTCAAAATAATCATGTTTAAATTTTCATTTATCCCCAATATTTTATATATATATATATAAACTTTAGATTTAATGAAATCAAAATTTTTGTGTATATACCCTGTTATTTCAGTGTGTTGAAAAAATGTACCTATTGTTTTTTATCCCCGTAAATTGTGTAAACAGCCACAAACATGGCTGACGACTAAGAAATAATAAAATATTTAACCAAATGCATATCATCTGGAGGATTATAAAAATTTATTTGTAGGTTTAGAAGATCTGAAGCCTGCAATAATCCAGAAAAACAATTCCAATTTAATATTCCACTGTACTTGATATCACAATTACTACTTCATAAAAACTGCTCAAAAATAAATGTTTTAGTCATGTATTATGCATTTTACATTTAAATTTATGTTTTATTGTGTATTTTGATTAGTTTTCATTGGCACTAATAGTTCTCCTTCTACATATTTCTATAAATATTTGATATCTGTTAAATATTGTATTCAAAGTTTCTTGGGATATTTGAGATTGCATTTGAAATATTTTTTTTTGTAAAATTGTTCAGAATTTATTGGATACCCAGAAAGTTTCTATGACATTTAGGTTTATACATATAAACATAGGTTTATAGTGACATATTTCTGTGAGACATTTCTTTCAGTTTGGTCCTACATTAATATAAGGTACAAGGTCTCTAATGAAAACACAATTTCATCAGATTAGGAAATAGAATCATAAAAAGTGTAATAATAAGTTTTTTTATTTTCTTTCTCAGAGTATTTATATATTCCCCATAAGTTATTCCTGAATCTCAACTGACAGAAACAGATAACTTTGTTACTCAAGGATTTTATATTGTAGGAACTATTATATAATACATATTAGTTATATTTTTTATTAGACAAGAAAGAATAAAGAAAATAATGCTTAAATGTGTAGATATTTAATCAAACATAAAAGTTTGATGCGTGGTCTGATGTTATACATAACAGTTCTTTATACATTTTGATATAGTATATATATATATATAAATAAATATACGAGGTGTGTTCAAAAAGTAAGGTGACTTTTCAAATTTTGCGGGCAATGTACATTCGATTATCAATTTTTTTA